>ML780975.1:529857-559355 GCA_009831015.1 Picea engelmannii
CTTGAGTAAATCTTTGCACACTCTGTCCTTTAGCTTGTCTAAAATTTTTCCATTCCATAGTAGCCTTTTGCTTATATGCCAATGGATAAAATTGTTTTTTAATTGCAACAATAAAATCATTCCAAGAAATTAAAATTTTACCAAGATTTTTCATGTCCTCCTGAGTCTTGGATTCCCACCAAATAAGTGCTGCACTATCCAATCTTAAAGAAGCAAGTTGAATTTTGGTTTCATCATCTTGAATTTTTTGTATTCTACAATATACCTCAATCTGACGTATCCAATTATCTAACTTCTCAACATTAACTTCTCCATTGTATATTGGAAACTCAAATTTTATATCAAGCTTTAATGAAGGAATTTGAAAAGGAGTTTTACCATGTCCCTTTGGAGAATTCGGAAGAGGTCTTGAATTGGTAGAAGAAGAAGAAGAAGATGGAGAAGAGGGTGGTGGAGAAGCACCATTCCCTCCATTTCCATTTGGAGTTTTATCACCACTGCTTCCCTTATGCTTTGAAGGGTTGGAGCCTTCACCTTACAACCTTGCATTCCTTTCCATCAAGATCTTCATCATCTCTCTCATTTCCATGACATCCTTTCTGAGATCTTCATCTTCTGCAGGAACACGTTCATGACTTTCTTCATGAGTCATACTTGGTGAATGCCTCCTTGAAACTTGCGGTGATTGTATATGCTTCCTCCTTGAAGGATGTGAACTTGGCTCCACAAGTTGACCTTCTCCTCTTGTGAGTTTAAATCTTGTGAGCATCAGAAACAAAACACTTGCAAACAATCAAGTCTTCAAAAACCAGTGCTCTGATACCAACTTGATCTAAAAATGAATAAGACTTGAAATCTTGAAAATATTTGCAAGTAAAGTTTATGTGTTAAAATCAAATGGATCAACTTTGCAACACATCATTAATAGGATTTAATCATTTAAGACACAATAAATAGCAGCATAATCAATGAACATAAGCACATAAACACAGCAAGTGATAAAGGAGTTCACCCCTCTCTTGGGCTACATCTCCTGGTCCAGCTTCCAATGGATCATTATTATTAATTACTCAAAGTTCTCAAAAACGTGCTTTACAATGCTCAAACTGACCAACAGACTGCTCCAATGGCTTCAGAGCATCCAAAAACCCCTAGCTGGGCTTTTTCGGCACCTCATTTGGCCAAAAAATGAAGAAGTTAGGCTTCTTGGAAGTCCCCTCTTCAAGCTTGTTGTCTCTGCATCTACAAATCGCACCCTTGTTCATGCAACCTAGCACACACGCAATTTAAAGTGTGAAAACCCGACACTGAATGCAACCGCACTAATGGTGCGAACTGTAGGATGGTTATGGGCGCGCCAGCCCCTAAACGCCTAGCTCTCGGGCACAAGAGGGTCATATGACCTCGCACAATAAGAAAAAGGGCTAACCGTTGAAACCATGCCAACCGTTTGCAAACCCCCGTGCTCCTGGTTGTGGTCACATGGCGTAACACAAAGGACCATGGGCCACATTTTTAAAACCTCTCGCGCGCGCCAACGGTGGGTATGGACATATTTAATATGAGTGTGACCGGGGCTAGGGCTCCGTTCATAACGCAAAACTCCCGTGCGATATGGTATGGTTACATGTAATAAACAATACGACCACGGGCCGGGGCTAAGCCCCGGCTCGACCCCCTGCCAAATGCAACATAAACCAAACTTTAATATATATCAATTCATATATACAACAAGGAACAAATGGTGGTACGTTGGTCGGGAGGACTTTGTGAAGGCTTTACATGGTGGGGAGGTCCAGGGTTCAACCCCCATGGACCCCATAAATTTTAAATAACAAATCAATAGCCAATAAAGGGGTGCCACGTGGCAGCCCATGATTGGGCCACGTGGCACCTTACCATTGACCAAAAAGATGCCACGTGTTGCATTCCGATTCGACCACATCTGCCAATACAAAACTACCATGTCATCACATGCCACATCAGCATACAGTCGTACGACCCTGCCATGTCAGCCTGTACGGACTGTAGAGTCAACGTCCCATTTTTTTGCCTGTTTGACGATTCGAATAGATTATGATATCTCTCGCTCTTGACGTCCGTTTGAGACAAAACGAGTTGCGTTGGGTTCACAATGACGAGGCCTACGCTCTTGTCTGGTTTGAAGTGATTCCGAGCACTTTGAATTTTTTAGCAAAATTTGATCCCCTAATCAGGAGGCTTTCAACAAAATTTTGGAGAATGCTTTGACAAAAAATTGCAATATAGGGAGAGACGATTGTGACTTAAGAGTTCTTGTAGTGTTATGGGCTTACAGTACTACAAGTAAAAAGTTGACAGCTCCGACACCTTTTAGGTTGGTTTATGGGAAAGAAGTAGTGATTCCAATGGAGTTTATTCTACCTAGCCTGTGCATTGCAACGATCACTGATCTATCAAAATTTGGCACAATAGAGGAGAGATTGAAACAGTTGGTACAAATTGAGGAAGATCAGTTTGTTGCAGGTTTCCATCAACAAGTTTAGAAGGCAAGAGAGAAGGCATGGAATGATCGACACATTAAACATAAAAAGTTTCAAGTGGGAGATTTGGTATTCTAACTTTATGACAACAAGTTCATGCAACATCCAGGAAAGTTTAGAATGCATTGGTTAGGACCCTATGTGATTCAACATGTAACATAGACATGTGTTGTGTAGTTGGAAACCCTGAATGGAGAGGTCCTTGGAGGAATAGTGAATGGAAGTCAGCTAAAATTCTATAGAGACTGTCAACAATTTGCACAGTAATCGAGGCTGTGCCCGAACACATGTATCATAGTAGATGTACTATAGTAGGAAGGAAAACACAAAAAAACAAAAAAAAGTAGAAAAAGGAAGAAAAATAAATAAAAAGTAGATATAGAAAAAAGAAAAAGATTATATAATACAAGGCATAGGAGATTGTGGAGTAGGAATGACTATTACACATTAGGATAGAACTGTTCCAAGTTAGAAAATAATGCATAGAAGAAAAAAGACTGCGAAGCAAACATATGCAAAAGCAAGAACAATTGTGTAGTTTGGCAATGACAAGACCGTTGGGAGTGTTGGAGCCACCCTTGTTTTTCACCCTACGCAATTTTCAAATTTGATATCTGAGATCTAAAGTTGCTTTTCTTCCCCTTCCGGAATCTTAAAACTCTGTAAATCTTGTCGCCTAAGCAGAAATGCTTTTCCCACTTTTAAAACAGAACCATTCGCAAGAACATTTGCTCTTTTGTTTTATTTCGGGGTCTCGCCAGTCGGACACTTTATTCCTTGATTTCCCAAGTCCTGAGTCGCGAAAATGCGAACTCGGTTTTAAATTTCACCCAAGGTATTAACTAAAATAAAACCTTTAACCCTTGATTAGACATCATCGGGATTTCGCGCCTCGGCATTCGTCGACTCTAAATTTTTGTTTTTACAACCCCGAGGGCCGAGAATGCGATAACTTTTTGATAACCTTAGTCAAGAACCAAGGACAAAAAACTGACCACGGTTAAGCTTGGTTCTCGGCACATCGCCGCTCGGCATTTTCTTTCGTAAAGTTAAAGTGTCCAAAACTCCGATTCGCGAAGTTGCGACATAATTATAGCGAGATTAATTAATCGCCTAATCTAAGATTTCCTTCTCTTAATTCGAGCCTTAATTATCGCCGCATCGCGATATCGCGACTCGGCGTATCATTCTCCTAAAAATTTTGTCTTCGAATTCCCGAGTCACAATATGGCGATTAAGCTAATCATGTCATTAAGGATCCGTCACATCACGATTATTGTTAATTAATGCTAAATTGGAACTCGCAGTATCGCGAGTTGTAAAGTCAGAATATTAAAGGGAAATTCGCGATGCGACGAAAAGCGAGGAAATGATTTCAACCCACAAGATTTGATTTTTATTTAAAATACGTCCCGCGCTTCAAGGATGCCACATTTCATGAGGTACTTTCTTACTCTCCATAACTCGATTGCCTGTCAAGCCGTCGAGCATTGATGACATTTGTGAAGAATTAGGGTAAATCCACGAATAAATAAGATCGGATTTATACAATTAATTTGGTTTTATTTTGCGATTTGACAGACTTGCTTTCAAAGAGTACAAGTTTTTCAAATATATACGAAGGTTTCGTTCTGTTCTAAAACATTTCTCTTAAGTGTATAGAACTCGCTTTTCTCCGAGGAAACTCATTTCCGCATGTATACACAGGTCTACTGCAGAAGAGCAAAAAAGCAAGCTTCAGTTATGGCGCCGAGGAGAGCAGCTAAAGCAAATGTTGAAGTTGCAGCACAGGGTTAGGACAACGTCTCAGATACTTCTCCTCGGACTAGCGGCTCAGTAGACACCTGGTCGACTGTCTCAGATATCCTGAAATCCGGGCTGGTAAACTGCCCAGACTCAGATGACGATGACATTGATATTGTAAGGGATGACCTGAACACTAAGTACAAGACAATTGCTCAGTCGGGGATGCACCTAGTTGCAACCAGACCTCGGTTGCTCCCATACTATGACATGATTCGATGGGCATTGGATCATGTCGACTTACCCACCAGAACCATCATAAATGACCGACGAAGCACGGTCGGGACTTTCAGACTAGAGCATATCCAGTCTATGTATAGGCTGCCAGCGACTTCTGAATATATATATGGCAGTGAATTCCTGCAGGAATTCAAAAAGAAGGAGTGCGAAGAATATGATAAAACCATGGGTGGTTTGATAAAAGACTGGGTTTCGCGCTCCGCAACATTTAGAGTAAATGATAAGGGCATGTATTCAATTTCTTCGCTGGAGCCACCATTCATATATGTGGCAATGATGGCGTGCCGACTTTTCGGCAGTGAGGATACCGCACATTTTTATATCTGGTGGGTACCTCTCATCTTTCGGGTAGAAGAAGGTAGTCCATTCAATTGGTCGAAGATGTTGTCCGATAGTTTGTTCGACAGGGTCACAGAGTACCTGGAGAAAAAAGCAGCCGGGAGGGCATCCAGATTCTTCATGTCCGCGTATATCATGGACGCAATTTGATCCATGACGCCTTTCCCTTTAATGAATTGGGCTTGGAGTCCAACCGAGGAAAAAACTGTACATGAATACCACGACAAGCTGTGGGAAAATAATGCAAATGAGTTTATTTATGAGATCTTCAACTGGGTGATGGTGCCCCTGCACGTCACCATTTTTGGTCTTTTTCCACCCTGCATCTCGGATGGCATTACTGCGAACCTGAGCAGTATCGCGGACTGGTATATAGAAGAATAATTTTCCTATTTTAGAGTTTTCGGAGCTATCGTTCCTCCTCTGGCGCTCCCACAATTTATCCCTGACAAACTGACATGTCGCGAGATTGCTCGACAAATAGTGATCGGCGGCGTAAGAAAAGAGATGAAAGCATCAGCGAAGAAGGTATGGTTGTTTTTCCCTATCCGGTTAAATTCCTATTCCTTATTAGATTTTGGACATGCTAAGGCTGAGGCTGCAACCTTAGAAGGCTTGAATTTGGCCTACATTGAGTATAAAAATCATGATCCACAGAGGATCGTAAGTACTCATTTGGGAAATTGTGGATTAAAGAGGTTCGAACACGAGTGTTCACCTCCGGATGATGTTTTCCGAGGGGCCAAATCCTATCCAAAGGTGCAATTTCGAATCAGATCCCTAGCACCCGAAGACAAGGCCTCAGTTTTAAAATTTCAGGAGCATAGGAAACAATGTCTCCCCGTGGTGCTAGGAGGTTTGGGACTTCCCAAGGATAAAGGAAAGGAGGCCGAAAGTTCTGAAGGGAAAACCTCTAACCCTGAGAAACGTCAGGAAGGGGAGCAGGAGAAGAGTCCCGAAAAAGAGAAGAGTCCCGAGCAGAAGGAGAATCCTGAACAGGGGAAAGATCCCGAAATAGAAAAAGAAAACACTGACCCACCCAAGGAACATGATCCAGAGGTGGAAGTGAAAAACACAGACCCACCCGAAACTCAAAATCCAGAGACAAGGATGGAGACAAAGACCCCCGATCCTCCGAAAGAGCAGGACTCACTCACCACACCAGGGAAGGCGGTGAAGCAGGTCAGACAGCCCATCACCTCTGTCACACCCTTGAAGTCAGCACAGGGAGGCATTAATGAGAGGTGGATTTTTGGTGAAGAACTAAGACCTATAAGGGTAGAGGAACTCCCCCCTAATGATTTCTTTTTTGACAGAAAAAGAAAAGCCATAGTTAAGCAGGAATTTCATCAAGAGGGAGAGTCCACTGTTAAAAGGTTCAAAGTGATGACCGATGGGAAGAACAAAAGGAAAGATGAATTTTCCATAGAGATTGCAGGGACGCTGGGAGCATACGCGACGGAAAATCAATTCTCGGTCGCGGCATTAAAAAATCATCTCAAAGCAAAAAATCGGCTGATCAAGACTCTTGAAGCCCGAATAGCTTCGGCTGCAGAAGATGCTCAGAGTCAAGCGAGTGGAGCGATAGAGCTGGCCCAATTGGCCGATAAGAAATAAATAGAGGTCCTCAAGACCAAGCTGGAACATGCAAATTCAGTGATCCGAGATGGTCGGGTGCAGTCCGACCACCAGAGGGATACGATCACACAATTACAGGCTCAGTTAGCGGTCGCAGAAAGCAAGGTAATTGACATCGAAATTGTTAAATCCCGAGCAATCGACATTTGGAGCAGGGTATCTTCTACTCAACAGAGTCTACTAAACAAGATAGGGGAGTTTCGAAAGGATTGCTTGTTAATGAATCAAATTTCTGAGAATCTGATTGTCAATGAAAGAAACACAGAAGCTGCTCGGGTCACCTTCCAGGAAGCACTAATAGCTACCAACAATAGGTTTTCAGCAGGGACCCTCGGGCTCTCCATTGCCGAACAGACTAGAGGTAATATTTTGTTAAAAAATTGGGAGCATGATATTACTTTAAGCAAGGAGTAGGCCCAAAAAGTGACGAATTCACTAGAGGAAACATGCAAAGTCATAAAAGGTGAGCAATTAGGGATAGAGAGTGGAGGAGACACAAAGTTAATAAGGCAGATGAATATGGAGCAGATCTCCCTCGACATAAAGGAGAAAAACGAGAGAAATTTGGTGGAAATCTCTAAGATGGACAACGCAGGCATGGCTCAAATTGATGAGCATCTAATTCAACCCAGCACACAACTCGACACCCTTAATATTGTTGATGCATATATGGAAAATAGACTTCCACAATTAGCTCGGGAGTGCTACTTTGCATAAGCCATTTGTCAAGCAGATCCGTCACAGCTTGTGTCCCAATTCGTAGACAAATGTAGGATATGCACTAAGTCTATGCAAAGACAAGCACCTGACACTTTTTGAAAACGGAGTAGAAGAGATGGAGTAATTTCGCTCTTAACAGCTGCCAAACGGAACTGCCACAGCTTGTATCCAGTTTTACGGACAGATGTATCAGATGCACCGAGTCACGAAAAGGAAGCACCTGGCACTTTTTGTAAATAGAATAGGAGAAGGCAGATTTGTATAAATAGAACACCAGAAGAAGAACCAAAGGCTGGACTTTTTGGGGACTAACTGTAAGAGAGTCTTTGCATTAAAGGAGTTAATACAAGCAATTTGAAGATTCCCGATTCTGTCACGACTGTGTTGCAAGTTTGTTTCGTCATGTTCTTTGTTTCTTTTCATTTTGCTCTACATAATTGACGTGTATCACTATAATTTAGTACGACCACTACTATGGTGAAAGGTTTGCATCTTTTTCTGTAATTGTCTCTTGTCTTTCCTCTGCACCAGCTATTAGCGGGTGTAAGACCGATTTACACTTACAGAGTTTTATGTTTATTTACACTAGGTCAATTATGTTTATGTCAATTACTTCTTCTGTGTATACATGAGTTTTCCACTGACAGGAACTTCGCGTCATCTACAGCTTAATATTTTCTCCCATCTCACGTTATTTTTATCGGAAACAACACAGTTACAGGAAAGGGCCTTCAATTTGCATTCTTATTTCATTTTTTTTTATGCAAAGTTTTCTCTTTATTTCGTCCGGATTAAAACAACAAATAAATTCTCCCTTTAAAAACCATTTCCATACTGGAACTGTTCCTAAATGACTGTCCCTGCAGCAACTCAACCTAACATTCAACCCAGGCTATCTAGTCAAATACATATCGCTCTAAATCTCTTTGATACAATCCTTAAAACTGCGGACACCCGGGATGAATTGGAACGATCATGGGCAGCCATTGAACGAGATATTACTACCCAGGAACAGTTGGAAGCTAGACAGTTAGAACTTAGAAACCTTCATTAGTTTCCTATACAGAAGGTGATTTATCTTCGTATACACCTTTTACATACCTTCAGATGCCTTGACACTGTACTCCAAGCCTTAGTACAGACTCAGGAACAACAGGGAGCATTAAAGCATAGAAACAACGACTACAAAGTGGGAATGACAGGTCATAAAAATAATGTATAGTATCAAATGGTAAAATTCATCGGAAATCATGACAGGTTGGTAGTAAGAGGTAAACATTATACAACATATTTGGTAATAAAGACACATTTATTTAACCATTTATCAACCACGTTGGCGGATTGGAAAAAGGAGTTAAGGCATGATGAGACATGCATAGTTGGCAAGGAGGCACAAAAAGAATCAAAGGTCGTAAAGAGTAAATCATTGTTTCATACAAGAGAGAGCGAACTAGAGAAAACCATAGAGAACCCGAGTGATTAAAAATGGAGGAGATGAAGCACACTAGGAGATGATGAAAATAAAGGATGAAAGAGCTCAACTGCAACAACAATATGACGATGTACTCTAGCAGATGAAGGAATTTGAAGTACAAGTAGAGGAATTAATGAAGGACACAAATTAGGCTGAGGAAAGGTTAAATAAATCCATCCAGGAAAAGGATGAAGTTGAAAGTATAGCGCATAAAACACAAGCAACTGTCCATAAATTATAAAAGGTCATTCCAGAAGTCCCCATAGTAGTAGAAGCTACTATGGAAGAACAAGTATTGAAAATTGATGAAGTCAATGAGGGCTTCCAATCGTAGATATAATACCTACAAATGCATAGTGTTCCAGGCACACCACCGATAGTAAGAGAAGGAAGGGAGAGAATGACGATCACAACAGTCGCCAATACAAAAAAGATGGAAGAAGAGTGTGCCAAACTCTGTGAGGAGAGAGAACAGATATGGATAGACTTAGTGGAATATCCCAAGATGAAGGTTGTAAATACCAAGTTAAGAGAAGCATAGGAAAAGACACAAAAATCTTAAGATAAAATAACTACCCTTCGATCAGATGAATGTATGAAAACCATTTTGTCTCAGAGGCAGTCATACTTGGAAGTGGAGAAGATGAGGGATCAACATAAGATCCTTCCGCAGTGGTTAGGACTGCTACAGGAAGAATAAGTAAGGTTAATAGGTGAATTATCCACTGCATAGGGTGAGGTAAAACAAACCACTCAGGAAGCATAAGAGAAACTAACAAACTTGAATGTGCAGGGAGCCAAAGATATCGAAGAAAAAGAGGCAGCGATACTCAAAGAAGTGGAGGTAGCAAAGGAAGCCTCCCAAAAGTTACTTGAGGCATGGAGGAGAATGTAACATTCCTGAGTGGATCGGAACAAGCCACATGTGAGTGTTGGGCGTTTGTTGGAGAGGTAGTTTTGGATACAATTTTGATAAAAATCCTAAGTATAGAAAAAGTGAATGGGAGATGAAGGAAGACTAGGAAGCACGAAGTTGAGGCACATCTGGGAGGATAATGTGCAGAAGGAGGATAATTCATAGAAAGAGGAATACAATAGAGGAATAAAGAATACAGAGGAATAAAGAAGATAGAATAATAAACTAGAGAATAAAGTTGGGGAAGAAAGACGACAGAAAGGAAGGATGACATCTTGATGTTATAAATATGAAAGGATGCACAAAATCAGGAAGAACAAAAGAAAAGAAGCATGCATATAGAAAAGTAGGATAAAGTATCCTGGACAACCAATCAAATGGAGTAGTCATACATTGTAATTAGGGTTTTGGGATGAAAAAAATAGGGTTTTAAGCCCTAGATTGTATGTATAAATATGTAATGGGTTGGAATAAGAGGGGTTATTCCTAATACATTTTTGGGTTCCTGAGTGTTGAGTTATCTAAAAAGTATTGTATGGTTCTATTATGTTCCATTGAAGATAGGAATCAATGTCAGAATGTAAGAGATGATGTAGAGAGAGAGAGGCTTGTACTGAAGAATGACTAGGCTAGGAGGAGAGAAATATAATCATGATATATCTTTGTAAGCATAGTGTGCAAGCCTGAAGCAATTACCAACACATAATAAAGAAGCCAATCATTGTGGACGTAGCCTAGAGTTGGGTAAACCATGGTAAATCTTGTGTTACATGTCTTTTGTGTGATTGTTTATGGAATATTTTTGATGCATATTAGAGTAGATTTATATTATGTGTATTCATGGAGCAATAGTATGACTGTTACTGTAATGATTTTATGCTGTAATCTAGAATATAATGGTAATATGAAACTGATATCCACTAAAGAATAAAATAAGAGTGTAACACACCCGACTCCTAAGTGATATTTTAAGGGGTGGGGCATCATAATTTCATTTTCCTTATCTATCTCAAATCCTCCATTTGGGGTCTCTATCACATTCTACTTGTCTAGATCTTTCCAGCCATGGTATCCATGCTAAAAACCGATCTCAGAACTGGAAGATATAACTATCCCAAGTTCCTCGGATGTTCATTGGTCAGGGCCATGTGGATTTCATATGGATCCAACTCAATATGCTTCATCCCGAGTTCTACGATATCCCAGAGCTTCCAACATTCCTAAATCTATGGTGGAGATCCATCCACCAACCAATCCCATAACTAGGATTGATCCTCGACTAACTCACATGATAGTATGGATTTTGACGTTCGACCCTTAGATTTGAATTCTAGGCCTATCCCCTTCCCTCCATCTACAATCACACGCGACCATGGGCTATGACCAGATGCCAAGACAACATGTGCCTATTTTGGTGCTTCGAGCTCCGAGCATTTTCACTTCACCACTCGCCAATTCCCCTTAACTCCGAACTGGCGAAGTTTCGAAATCATGTGAGAGGGATCAATGATCCCTTCTCCCTTTCCATATCAATGACCCACCGAAACTTTAGGCTTCGATGCTTTGTAAAATTCCCAAGTACTCACAACCAAAAACATCCAAAGTGCAATCCTTCGAGAGTGTCATATCTTCTGAAACATTTCCTCTGATATCGACAACTTAGGTGGACTCTAGACTCCGGGCTTCAGGGGTTTTGACGTTACAATACCCCTTTCCTCTCGAACCGGTCAAGACCAGGATGTCTACATTGTAGATTCAATGGTTAGTATAGCTCCCAAGAATCCTCAAATCTATGACCCAGATTAACTTCAGGACTTAGAGACTTCATGGGATTCACCTTCTGTACGACGAATATGCCCAATTCCTTGGACCCGGGAAGTCTGAAGGGCTTGAAGGATTAACATTCGCGTTCCTTATCCATATCCAACGATCATGGAGAGCTTCAGATCCTCCCTGTTAAAATTATTTTGGTCACCTCAATGATCACCTGACAAGATGTGTTCATGTTCCCTAAAAATATTAAAAGAGACTTTCTCCAGGAGAAAAGTGATTTGATTTCCTCTGCCAGAAAACCATATGAAGGAAGGTCATCGCACCCTACTCTATTCATAGGGTATGATGATGCCTGATCATCACATGTTGCACTATACTTGGACTGTGACATCCTCAAAGGCTGCTAAGTATGTAGGGTGCGATGATGATTTAAGCTTGAGAAAAGTCAAATTTCACGAATGTTCTAGAAAATGATCTTCTAGAAGGTGAGGTGGCCTCCGATCAGTTTGGATCTTACTCGCTTCTCTGATTTGGTGGGATCATCCTAATCTCCTCATCCATCTCTCTTTCACACTATATAAAGAGGGATCTCTCATGGAAAAGGATAAGGCTGAATAGGCTAAGAATTGTATGGAGATTTCTACTCCAGATTATGCTTGATAGCTTTGCTTTAGTTCTTCAAGTCATTGTGAATCTTCTTCATTCAAGGCATTGGAGAAAAGGTGTGTGTGTTGGAGAAAAGAGCCATCGAAAGGTGTTATAACCATAATTTTCATCGGACATGCTTACCTGGCATCAGGCCATCTCAGATTCCTTCTTTGCCAAAACACCACTGAACAACTCTTCTTAAAAACCCCTTTTATTACGGCCCACTCGCCTTGCTCCATTACTGCACACATGTACACGCTAGCTGACCCAAGACAACCCGCATGTACCTACAAAAGCACGAAAAAATGAAAGTTGTTGATGGAACACACAGCTTTGGGAAAGTTAACTAAACCTTTCGGCCATGCATGGCCGATCATTTGTCCAAATACCTAGCTCCTTCTAGCCTATAAAAGAAGGGATAAGGGTCCCATTTGAAAGGAGGAAAATCATAGTAAAGAAACTATACCCGATTGAGCATTCCCTTTGTCCCAACCTTTATCCATCCTTATGAAAATAGAAGTATAGAGAAAATCAGTTGGAAGGCATTTAAAGAGGAGCCCAGGATCAGGATCGAGGAGCAGTAGCCGACTTTATCATTGTAAGGTATCAATGTGAAGTTAATAAAAGAATTTATTTTCCCGTCCCGCCATATGAGATTGTCATTATATGAATATTGATTGTATGATTGATTAAATATATAACCCATTAGTTCATAGACCAAATGCATGTGGAGTTCTTTGTTTGTCTTTTGTGAATGCAGGTCAACATTGGGAGGAGAGTTGTAGTCAAATAATGACCAAGCGTGAAAAGGAATCGACATCAAACATGAAAAATAAGGTACATCAACTTAATCTCTTGAGCCTTGTATTTACATATGAGTGATGGGGGTTTAGACATGGGATGATGGTAAGAAGTAAGAATCTTTAGGTCATTTCTGCATGCATGATAAAAACCCTTAGTGCTAGTCCGTAGGAGGGATTTCCCACCCAAAAAAGAATTGGCGACCATACTGGGGAATCTCTAGGGTTTCTGGGAATATTTTTAAAAACTAGTTTCATTCCTTGTTTTTAAAGTTTTTGCAAAAGTCTGAGCTAACATAGATTTTGGTCTTCCATACCAGTTATCTTTGTTTCTTTGCTTGACTGCATTTTTTTTCTTTTTCAAGACCCACAGAGGTACACGCGGCCTGTATAAGATTTGCACATGTGTACCCGTGCCCTACAACCTGCGTGTACACGCTAGCTGAGGAAGTGTCAGTCGCATGTAGGATTCTAGAAAATTTCTTCTAGAGAGGCAGTCATCCTCTCCCCTATCAGAAATAATCCTTCTCAGGGGTTTTCTGGAACTCTTTCTAGTCTTTGTTGTTTGTAGTCTATAGCTTAGGTTTCACCTCAGATTGGTTTGTTCTATAAAGTTTTCCTTGAATTGTTTTATTTTTTCTGTCAAAGTAAGTGTGTGAGTCTTCAAGAGATTCTGGTTCTCAGTACCAGTAGTCTCTTCCTGGGCTTGATTGCTTGTCCTTTCATTTTGAGAGTTTCATAAGTACACGTGGCTTGTATAAGGTTTGCACGCATGTACACGCACCCTGACTTTACATAGCTCGCGTGCACACGCTTGCTGTTGAACTGTCAGCAGTGTGCCTGTGGAGAAAATTTTTGTTTAAAGTGAGACAGTCATCCTTTACTTTGTCAAGAGTTATACCTCTCAGGTTTTTGGGTCTCTGTCATAGCGGCCAATAACCTAGGTTTGATCACAACAATAACTTTCTTTTTCATTAAGAAGTTTTCCTCAAAATTATCTTTTTATAGGGTCTTTAGACAAGTGTGAGAGTCTAATTTTAATTTGCTTGTGTGTTATTTTTAAAGTGACTCTTTGCGATCTGCGCTTAGGCCAGAAGTTTTCTTGGTCTTTACTTGTCGATATTTTTCCTTTTTTCTTTGTGAGCATTCAAATAAAAAAAAAAGGTCTTTTATTTCTTTGTTTGGTTAAATAGTTGTTGGTTTGCATTAGTAACCAGGAAAAGTCTTTGCTTTCATAAGTTCTTGACTGTTTACTTAGATGATAAGTAGCTTGTAATTGAGTGAAATCCTGTTTTGAGCATGTTGTTCAAATATCTTAGAAATTTTTAGTTTGAAAAGTTGATTAAGATTTGAGTCAAGAAGAAGTTGTTTTGTTTCCAACTTTCTGTTTATTTTTCTTTCGTATTTCAAACATCACTAGTTTCACTTTCATAACCTTTGACTTAATACAAGCCATAAAAATTAATGCTAAATCTAAAAATAATTAGACTTTTTGTGTTTGTAGGGTCAACCAACTAGTTTAGGGTTAGGGCCTTGAATTAGGTTGGAGAGGAAACTCTTCAAGGCCGTTAAATCAAACATTGGAGTCTGAGCTAGGGAGTGTTAAAAGTCTAGTATCTTGAAAGTTATCCAGGACCCCCCTCTAACACAGGGGCTAAACACGAGGTCACGTGCAGAAAAGTAGCGGAGATAACCCCTCCAAAGCCAGACCAATCGTAGTGGAGAACACATATAGAGGGCTTGTCTTGGGATTCCGTCGATTACATTTGCCATGGAGCTTTGTGGGTCTCGAATCCATTCGAGGTCCTTAGTTGTCTTTTTGACTACTTTCTTTTGATACCCTTGATAGGTTTCGGGATCGATACCCTTCTCATTGTGGTCTACCTGACTGTCAACTGTACCCGTCGGGTGACTTTTCACGCGCTGGCAACCTAGTTGCCTATCTTTTTTAGGGACATACACATGTGACTGTGAGGGTATACCACGATACCTAGGATAGACATCGGGCCACGCTTTGCAGAGTATACCGGAAGGGTGCTTCCGTGTTCAAGTTTCACTTGCACCGATAAGTTTCTCTAGTGTTGGTTGTTGTAATTGTTCTTCCAACTAGTTAGTGTTTGCTTGTTTTATCTTGTAGGGACCTTTTTCTAGTGTGTGTTGTTTTTGAACAAATAGAAATCCCTAGTGTGTCTTTGATATTCTCACACAGTGGAGGATCATGAGCTCCATCAGTCACAAAGGATTCTTGGCCTGCCACCGGTTACACTAGAGCCACCCCCGCCACCGCTAAGGCGAAAACTAGACCAACAAGGGTCTTTTGAAGCGATGGGGTCACAAGAAACCACTCTTGACCAACCTCTGTTAAAGGACCCTTCGACACCTTTAAAGTGGGCAGTAATGGAGGCAAATGCTTCCACTTCTTCTGGGAATTCCTCTATTCCCACTACGGTTGTCACCACAGGGGGTGTTCGACCTCCTAACCCACCGTCACCAGTTCGAGCCACCATGGTCTCGACTGCCTCTACCTCGAGCAGTGGTACGATCCCATCTTTGGCGATGGCCACTGCTCCTTTCACACGGAGTGTGATAGGCCCTCTGTTCTCATATGGGATTCCTAGCTTAGGTACAAGCCCTGTACTATCCTACTCCACTTTGCAGACTTTAGGTTTGGGGGCAGAGAGCTCTAATACTCCTTTGCAAGGACCCATGGGGGGCACTTTAGCTCCCTTTAACGCTTTCCCTTATGGGGGAGGTCATATACCTCCTTCGTCCCCTTCACTTGGTGGTATTTCCCAGCAATTCACTGGGCCAAACACGCACCATAGTTCACTTGGAGTAGGGAGTCAAGGACCACCTTCTCATAATATGTCGGGAGGGTCGACACCATTTTCTTTGTTCGGTGCGTTTGGTAACAACACTTTCTCTTCAGCTTCTTTCCTGACCGGAAGCAACCCCGATTATGGCCAACCTAATCCTATGCAGGTTACTATTCCTGTGCATGGGGAAAACCCAGGAATTTCTTCCACATCAGGACCCTGGAATTCTTGGCAAGGATCAGTTCCCTTGTCAGGAATGTTGATATAGGGAAATTATTTCCACAACCAATGGAACCCCGGGCAAGGTGCAATACCTATGCCCATGGGATCGGCATGGGGAAACCCTTCCCAAAGTCCTCCTAATGTAATGCACACCCAACCATCTACGTCCTATTTCAGGAATCAGCCGATGACGTCTCCTCAAATGTAAAATCTGTATGCTGGTCATGGCCAAGGTTTTTACTAGAACCCCAACCAGCAACCCAAATTTTCCTGGAAACCTGGTGCCAATCAAACTCTAGGCCCCTTTTTCCGTGGTTATCATAAAAAACAACCAAAACTACCTTTCTTGGCAACCTTACATTTGCCAGACTTGACAATATTGTTGAACGACCCCATCTGTCACAATCCACATTGGCCTCCTATGACGACGAAATTTCCTTCGGACATACCAAAGTTCAAGGCCAAGCCTAACGAAGATCCAGGGGATCATGTGACCACCTTCCATCTTTGGTGCTCATCTAATTTGTTGAAATATGACTCTATACAATTGCGATTGTTTCAATGCACTCTCATCGGGAGTGCTATGAAATGGTACATTGAGCTTGACTGCTCGAGATATTCTTCCTTTGGCGAATTGGCAATGGCATTCCTAAACCATTTCCAATTACCTATGAGATACGACGTCGGCACAAAATTGCTGGCCAATTTCGAACAGACAAAAGAGAACCATATCTCTGACCACATCTGAGAGTGGAGACACCGAAAGAGTTTTATTAAGGTACCAGTCCCACCAACATTCCTCCTTGAGTGGTTCCTTAAGTATTTGGTCCCACAACTATCCAAATACATCACAACGTCGGGAGTGTTTTTCGAAGAATATGCCATCATGAGATCTCAACAGCTTGAGCTAATTTATTCTCAGTCTGGTTTATTGTACAAGGTTTTTCCTGATGCACCACAATCCATACTTGATAAAACCAGAAAGAGAGTTGGACCAGATGCCAACGGTATTGTAGGTTTAGCACAAACCAAGCCCATTGAACAAATGACAAAACAAATGCAACAATTGTCTATACAACATACAACGGCCAGCCAAACTACTGTTTCAGCTGCTCCCCCTACCCAAACGTCGGATGTACACAGTGTGCAATCGACAAATCCAAAGGCCACCCAACAACCCGATGGAAAGAAAAACAACGAAAGAAGGGTAAGGGGGATAAGAAACCCACTAATAATGCTAGTGGGGGAAACATTGAAAAATGGAAGGTGAAGCATTCTTGTAACCTGTGCGTGGAGGACCACCCGACCCACCAGTGCCCTCGGCTTGCAGAGGCCCAAAAGTTTGTGACACAACAATAACCTATTGTGTTAACGAATCCATTCCAACATGGGCAAAACCTAACCCAAGCCTCTAAAAGAATGGAAGGGGGCAGTCAAGGACCCTCTCCATCTTCGAACAATCCTGCATCCGTGAATGTGTATATGATGAAAGGTGATGATTTTCTATCAACTAGATAACATGACTATAGTAAGCCAAGCACCTCTGAGAAAGGCAAAGAAGTTGAAATCCCATCTCTTCCTCTCTAGATTTAGAAGACTTTGGGTAAAGCAATGACATGCATCCCAAAAGGTGCTTTCAAGAAAGCTTCTCACAACCCAAATGCAAGGGCCGCCCATAACTATTCTGTGGTGGAGGATTTATCTCAAACCCCTTGTGCGATGTCCACTTTGGAGGTCCTCTAGAGATGCCCTTCCCAGAGGAAATCTTTTCTAGCTGCTTTAGGATCTGTCGAGACTTGTAATCCAGGAACAACCATGCTAGATACAACTGACTTAAAACCTCATCTCCCTTACCACATAGCATTTAAGATAGTAGTGGCTTACCCCACGAAATTTTTTACGCATAACATTTTCCGCACAGTGGTGGATGAGGGCGCCTCAACATGCGTCATGTCATTGGCATGCTGGAAGGCCATTGGCCAACCCATTTTGTCTTCGTCACCTACTCTTCTTACCTCTTTCGATGGTCGTTTGTTCTGACCACATGGCATCATCCCCTCTTTCCCCGTGCAGTTAGGAGGGAAGACTGTGTGCGTCAAGGTACAATTAGTCGATGCATCCCTCGACTACAATATCTTGTTAGGTAGGAGTTGGACTTATGCCATGAAAGCAGTGGTTGCTACAGTTTTCTGGGTCTTGTTGTTTCCACACGAGGGCTGGATCATGACCATTGATCAATTTTCCTTCTCCAGACCTGACCCTTCATTGGGGCATCCGCGGTCCCGATGATTGAAAATCCCCAACCAGGCATCGTCAACGTAGGGGTTGGTTTGTGCCCATATTTTATGGGTGATTTCGATTACCCACCTCCTCATGGCGATGTCAAGTTTGTATCAGACCACCATAAGGTTGAGATTTTCCAAGTTTCATCTTTTTGCATGACTTACTTCAATGATCTGTGGATTCTTCCTTCCCCATCGTCCATGATGGAAGGGACAGGGCACCATGGTATGTCCATGCCCTTGTCTGCGGTAGAGGCAGCATACTCTTTAGTCTAGCAAGCTTTAGTTGACACTGATCTGACTCCTGCACAAGAGTTAGATCCGATCCCGGAGCCTATTTGGGCTCAAGGTTCCCTCGCTAGTATTGATTCATTAGACTTAGTCTTGCCCTCATACAAAGCAATCATTGAAGAAATGAATATTCCATACAAACCCTGGGACGATCTCCATCATAGATCATACTTCCTCCCGGAGTTAAGCAGAATCGAAGCAGGGGAATTCACCTTGACTATGACTGGAGATAGGTCATGTCCTATCAATCCCTTGGCTACACATGAGGTTTATGCCAAGGGTAATATGGAAACTATCGTTGAAACTATACCGATTAATATCTTCAGAACCCCTGGCGTCGTGGAGAATGTTTTTGTCGGAGTTGATTGTTGCCCCAAAGAGATTCAAATCTACACAGATTTATTTAAATAATCCTGCGACGTTTTTTCTTGGTCTTATGAGTAAATGGAAGGCATTGATCCAAAAATAGTCAAACATGAAATCACAACTTATCTGGATGCCAAGCCAGTTTGACAGAAGCTTTGTCCAATTAATCCCAGGAAAGAAGCAACTATTAAGGTTGAAGTCTAGAAACTGCTCAAAGTTGGTTTTATCTATCTTATCCATTTGACCCAATGGGTGTCAAATCCTATGCCGATCAATAAGAAATAGGGCACGATTCGCATATGTACTGACTTCCATGATTTTGAATTTTTTATTTATTTATTTTATTTTATTTTTATTTTTATGTCTGGAGGAATCAACAACTAGTTGGGCACATGCTCGCGTTACACGTGGCCGTGTTATCCAACTGCTACCACTATAACCTCCAGGTGTTCCCATGAGGCCCCATATGTGGCACACATTGTAAGTCAGGGGGATTTGAACTCGAAACCTCATGGAACTTCATTTTCACAGCACTTGCCAATTGAGCTGCCCCCCCGGGGGCCTGACTTCCGTGATTTGAACAAGGCTTGTCCAAAAGATAATTTTCCCACACCATTCATTGACCAGATAATTGATGAATGTGTAGGTTGCGAGGCCTTTTCTTTCATGGATGTTTTTTCAAGATATAATCAGATACAAATCAAGCCCGAAGACCAACACAAAACTGCATTCATTTGTCCATGGGGTACATTTGCCTATCGTAAGATGCCTTTTGGCCTCAAAAATGCTGGAGCTACCTTCTAGTGGGCCATGGATTTTGCTTTCCATGATCTCAAGCATATAGTTGAAGCCTACTTAGATGATTTAGCATTGCGATCTCGCAAGAGAATGGATCATCCCACACACCTCCGACTTATCTTTGAGCGATGTCGCTACTTCTGGATTCGTTTGAACACAAAAAAATGTAGCTTTTGCATAGCATCAGGACGTTTGTTAGGTTTCATAGTGTCAACAACAGGGATCATGGTCGATCCTCTCAAGGTTGAGGCAATAGTTCAGTTTCCTCCCCCATGCACAATCCTTCAACTTCAGAGTCTATAGGGCAAGGTGGAATGTTTGAGGCGTTTCATCGCCAACTATGCCGAGATCACGAAGGTATTTATGCGCTTACTAAAAAAAGAAGTTCCTTTTCATTGGGACGATGCCGCTCAATGCTCCTTCGAAGCATTGAAACATGCCCTCACAGCTGCCCCTTTGCTTCGACTACCCAACTATAACAAATATTTCTTATTATACTTGGCTGCAGCAGAGTCAACCATCGGCATGGTCTTAGTTCAGGAAGATGATTTTCTCTCAGAATATGTGATCTCTTACCTGAGATGAGGCCTTGTTGGACCGGGACTCAATTATTCTTATACCAAAAAACTTGCATTGGCAATAGTCCATGCTGTCCAATGGTTTTGTCATTATGTTATGTTTCTCAAGACCATCGTCATTGATGTTGTGAATCCGTTTCAATACGTGTTGACACGATGGGTAATAGGCGAAAAAATCAGTAGATGGATAGTCGTCCTCCAAGAATTTGACTTAGATTTCATTTCGGAAAAATCCAAAAAAGTCACTGGTCTTCGCAGAACTTATTTCAGAACTTTCGGTCGAGTCAGGTGATGTTGTGCCCAAAGAATCGCCTATTCGAGGAGATATGTTTTTGATAGCATCTTCGGACCCCTGGTATGGAGATATTCTTGTCTATCTCCAGACTTTGAAGTGCCCCGCCTCTGCTTCTCGTGATGAACGTCGCCATATACGTCATCAGGCCAAGAATTATCTCATCCCCGAGGACACTCTCTATCATTGCGGCGTAGATTGCATTCTTTGTCAATGCCTCACTGATGAAGAAGCGAAAATCATACTTAACGATTGCCATACTAGAGCATGTGGCGGTCATTTTTCTAGGTTGGAAACAACCCAAAAGATTTTATGAGCCAGTTACTTCTGGCCGACACTAATCAAAGATTGTATCGAATCGGTCAAGAAGTGCCACTTGTGTCAAATCGTCTCTCGGAAGATGAGGGCACATCCCGCTCCCATGTTTCCTATCATCACAATTGGTCCCTTCACCAAGTGGGGGATTGATTACACTACATGCAACCCTCCTTTAGCTAGGGGGCACCATTATATCATTGTAGCCATAGACTACTTTACGAAGTGGGTCGAAGCTATGCCAACTTTTAAATATGATGGAGAGACTGCAACTCTCTTTTTGTTCAACCAGATAATCGCAAGGTTTGACGTCCCGAGAGAGATTGTCACTGACCATGGCAGTCACTTTCAGAACCAAATGATGTCTGAATTAACATCAAATCTTGGGTTGTATAAAGAACATTTGTCACCCTACTACCCCCAAGCAAATGGTCAGGTAGAAGCTGTCAATAAATCTCTTAAGACCATCCTACAACGAACGATCAACTCGGCCAAGTCAAATTGACATTTGATGTTATACTCAACATTATGGGCTTACCGAATGTATGTTAGGACTGCAACCAGTTTCTCACCTTTTCAACTCATTTACGGGCTAGAAGTAGTCTTGCCTATAGAATGTTATATCCCGTCTTTAAAATTAGCATTACACTTACTGCCAGACACTTATCCACTTGAATAATGGTTATTATACCTTGAGTGGCTCAATGAGCAGCGTCGTGATGCGGCCCTGGCCAACGAGGCTCAAAAACAAAAATTCAAGTGTCAGTATGATTGGTCCATTCGTCCTCAGATTTTCTCTGAAGGCGACCTTGTCTTGGTCTATGACCAATACAAGGACCCCCTGGGGGCAGGAAAATTAAAACCTATGTGGTTCGGACCTTTCATCATAAAAGAGGTCCTAAAAAAGGTCACTTATCGTCTGGTTGACTTTGAGGGAAATGATTTGTCGAAACCTAGAAATGGGCTCTACCTCAAAAAGTATTACTCATAGGTAGGTCACCTTGGGTAACTTTTGTAACATATGTATAGTCTTTCTACTATTAATTTTTGGCTTCTTTTAGTATTATGGACGTGCCATTTTTTATGTTATATTTTGTCACTGTGGCAGATGTCAAGTGAATCAGAGGTGTTCATTGGATACGCACGCAGTGCTATCCAACACACTCAGAGGCTTGCCTCCGCAACTTGGGTAATTTTTACACCTCAGGGCCAGTTATTATCTTCAGGAGGTATATGTTTAGGTGACACCACAAATAATGTCACTGAATATAGTGCAGATATTGAGTTTCTTCGTGATGCCCTATCATTTGGTATCTCTCATCTCTAGGTCTATTTAGACGCTCAATTGGTTGTGTCTTAGTTAAATAGAGTCTACCATGTTCATGATCAGACTTTACACCAACGATTCCTTCGAGTACGTCTCTTAGAACGAAGCTTTGATTATATTACATATTTTCATGTTCCTAGGAGATTAAACCAAGTTACAGATACTCTAGCTAATCAAATTTTAGACTGGCATCTTGCACACATATAAAAAGACATACACATAAACATGTAAATACATTTTTAAAGGCAACTATGATCCATAAGACATAAAAAGACATAAAAATCTGTATATAATATCATAATCATCAGAGTACATAGGTGGATGCAAGTGCCTCAAAAATATGACTAGTAACGAGTCATTGGGCTTATGCCCTCAAAAAATATATACAAGTAGAGTTCTCGGCACGTGAAAAGTCTAGACTCACTAAGGTCAAGGCCTATGGGGCCTGTTGTAATAATCAACAACGTTTTCCAAATGCCGAAATGATCGGACCCACGTCCGTGGTTCCCCCACTACATGAGGCTGCATAGATGGTGGCAGATCCTCAATCTCTACCATGGCGATGGTGTGAGTGAGTGAGGTAAAATTTCCCTAAACTTGTCTCAAAACCCTCTCAGCCTCACTGGCTGGAAGCTCTCTTGTTGTTGTTGGTCCCCCTGCGGAAGCAAGTGTGGCCCCTGGTCGAGGACGATGCATGTTCCTCGCATAATCCGCAAGTCACACCGGGCTCACATCTGCACACAATAGACACATATCTGTCAAATACTCTGGTATAAAAAAATGATATATATATAAAACAACATAAAAATTATATATGTTTCATAAGAAAAAAATGATGCAAACGTACCCATATCGCCTCAATCCTCACCTAGAGGTATAGGGATCTCGGGATCTCTTGAGAAATCAATCCCAGCATAAGGATAATCCTCTATGACTGGGATCTGCCGTGACAACCAAGAAAAAAAGTCATCATCAAAAGACTCATTGGTCCTTCCACCACCCTTTCATGGCAACAACACTTCCCATCTACAAACCGTAGGAAGAGAGGCCTAATGTCCTCGTACCACCACTCAAGGACTGAAACTAGGAACTCTTTCAAAGAATAAAGAGCATAGAATCGTCCCGAACCCGAAGTTCTTCTGCGTCCGCAACCGACAATCTGTCAACTGCCTCTTCATACAATCCAACAATGTGGTGCTCAAGTCAAATATCTGTGCATTTAAGCACTGGACTGCACAGTTCATCTGTGCACGGGACGCCTGAAGTAGAGCCACCGAACTAGTCATCTGCCCAATAAGCAACACAATCGCCTAAAGTGATAAATCGATGATCCTGCTTATTGGCACCTGCGAGCTCGATCGGTCTATACCCGCCTCACAATAGAGTCTTATCAATTCCAATATATTGTGAGGCCCAGAAGAAAATGTTCGAAAATTGACTGGTTCCCCTCTCCTAGAGAGGCCAATCAAAAAATATATATCTTATATAGGTGGGCACCAATGACTGCCCCTCTAACATAAAAGCTTCTACGTCTAGGTGCCAATATTCAACCAAGGCATTTAGTAGCCTAGGTTGTGTTCTCATGAAAGGACACAGAAAAAACTTGAGCAAGCCACATTACATTAATGTCACCACAACGTTAGGGTCTTCCCCAACTAGTGCGCAAATATCTTCATGCTCTCATTCTCTCCATTGCACATACATCCTGCACATGGAAAAAATTTTAGAGGGTCAGGCCTTGCTTTTTAAACTTTTTTTTGCACTCATCGGAGGGTCCACGCAGGCTGTTGTGATGACAGTCATGTGTACATGCACTCTAACATAAGACAGAGCGAGTGTACACATGGGCTGTCATAAGACAATCTGTGTGGACGTAGGGCCGACCGTTTAAAGGTCGATGCCCCCCCCCAAAACCAAATTAAATGCATAAATGAAGAATTAAAAGGCAAGAGGAGATAGTTTATACTTACTTGGTCCAGACATATGGTTGTTTTGTCCACTGTAACTCTCAGAATCACCACTTTTATCAAAGGGTTTTTTTTGCTCGAGAGTCAATTTCCAAATCAACAATGGTGACAATGAGCTACCAACTTCTATTTATAGACTTTTTGGCCCTTTTTTGTCACTTTTTTGGCCCCCCTTATCATTTTCTCTAAATTGAAAACCATTTAGAGTGATTCAAGAGTTTCTATGGAAGGTTACATTCAGGTATCAGGACAATTTTGGAGTTTTGGGTCACTTTTGACAGTCCATGGGTAAAAATGTCAAATGGTCAACTTGAGCATATAAGTTAGGTTTCCACCCCTACTTTTGTATCTCGTTGTCTTTATCCCTTTACCATAGGATCGATCCCACCAAGTTTCAACACGAAACCATCATTGCTACTTTAGAAGTGTCACGATTTGGTGGTAGATCTTACCAGAACATGGATGCCCTAGGTAGATCCTGGTTGCATGATGGTGTCCATGCTGTCACTAATGATTGTAGGCTCAGGAGTCCTTTTAGTTTTGCCTGATTATGAGTTTGAGCCTCATTTGCATGACTCTTTATCACTCTTGACCTCACCCTCAGGACTCCCAAAACATAACGGGTATTCTTTTAATCCCTTTTCAGACCCTCTAAACATGAAAAGATTGTCGAGCGATCTTGTGGCCTTTCACACTTGTTAAACTAAAATTTGAAGTCTCGTCTATCCGATGGTAGTTTACCCCTTTTTCGGTCTGGAAGGTAAACTGTATGAACAAAGGTATACTCTAGAGGCCTCAGATCTCTAGAAGAGTACTCTCAGGTATAATTTTAACCCTTTTTTGGGCTCGAGGGACTAAATTTATGAAAAAGGAACCCCCGCAGAGTCCATAGTTAAGCTCTTTTCAGACTCCCTAAAATTGAAAAGATCGCCAAGTGACCTTATTCTTTCACACTCGTTAAAATGGTCCAAAAGAAGATTCCTGATGGAGTCCATAGTTAAGCCTTTTTCAGACTCTTTAAAAATGAAAAAATTGTCAAGTGACCTTGTCTTTATCACACTCATTAAAATGGTTTTGAATAGACGTCTGGTCGGTGCTAGTTCACCCCTTTTTCAAGACGACTAGACTATCTTTGAAAAAGGTACCCCATTGGAGTCTCCTTTTACGTTTTTCAGACTCTCTAAATATGAAAAACCACCAAGCTTACCTTGTTTGGGCTCGTTAAAATTACATCAAAGGACATTACCATTGTGTGTTTTGTTAACCGCGTTTGCATACCTGCATCTTTGGCCTAATGTCGGCTCCCTGTTGCTCTCAACTAAATCATCTGAAGCATGCCTTATATGCAAGCCTTGTAGCACTTTGCCTCTGTGTCTTGACACCTTTGGCCCCTGGGGGGTTTTTCCTAAGTGTCCTTTTCCCGCATATGTCCCTTTTCCCTAAGAATCCCTGTGTTCCATACGCTTGGAACTAGTATGTTTGCAACAATCAATCCTCCTTTGTAACGTAGCATTCTTTTATTCCTTTTCAAGCTTTCCAACATTATTTAAAAAGACAAAAAAATCAAATATACCCCAAAAAGAGGAAGGGAAAGTATTTTTTTTGTATTGGCAGCACAATGAGTCGCCCTTGGATTAATCACATCCTTCCATTTGTCCGTCAAGCCTTGGGATTTAATATGACCTTAGGAAGCTGTTCCTGCTACATTGAGTTGTGTCCTCCTCTGTTTGGTTATTCTTCCAAACATATGGAGAGTTTACGTTACCTCCTGCCTCGTGAACTTATGTTAATGCCATGCTTCCTGAGTCTCATCTTTTGTTGTGCTATTATCCAAGGGAAGTTTTTCTAATCTTGAGTCAGCCCCTTTGTAGTTTGTCTCTTGCTCTCATGCTCAGCCATCCCGAAAGTCCAATCAAGTCTTTGTTCAAAATCAATGAAGCCTTCAGTCTGATCATCAAGATTCTCTAGTCCATGACCGATGAGCCATCAAAGACCTCTGGGTAGTGAAGTCGTACACTCATATTACACTCCTACCTGAGTTTTGAAGATATTGAAGTTGTTGCTCAAGCTCTGAAGACCTCATCTTTAGCCATCAGGCCTTATCATATTCTTGAAGATGGATACTATACATGTATATCTTTTGATTTCGAGATTTAGCTCCACTATGTATTGCTCGTGGCTACACTTTATATAGTTATATGGCATGGATCTACAATGTATTTGATTGGTAGCCATGATTTTATTTCATCCCGAGCATGGGTATGCCTGCCTCGGTGAGGCAATTGTTATTTTTCATATGGCACCTCCCGATTTCTGGTTCTTGGGCTCACTTGTTTGGTACATTGGTGAAGATTGATAATGTATTTTGGCCATCAGAGGCTCTTCTGACCTCACACATTAGGGGGCATCTGTTATAACCCTAATTTTCACCAGACATGCTTACCTGGCATCAGGCCATCTTAGATTCCTTCTTTTCCAAAACACCACTGAACAACTCTTCTTAAAAACCCCTTTTATAAAGGCCCATGTGCCCTGCTCCATTACTGCACACGTGTACACGCTAGCTGACCCAAGACAGACCGTGTGTACCTACAAAAGCACGGAAAAAGGAAAGTTGTTGATGGAACACACAACTTTGGGCAAGTTAACTAAACCTTTCGGCCATGCATGGTCGGTCATTTGACCAAATACCTAGCTCCTTCTAGCCTATAAAAGAAGGGATAAGGGTCCCATTTGAAAGGAAGAAAATCATAGTAAAGAAACTATAACCAATTGAGAATTCTCTTTGTCCCAACCTTTAGCCATCCTTATGCAAAAATAAGTATAGAGAAGAGCAGTGGGAAGACATTCGAAGAGGAGCCCAGGATTAGGATCAAGGAGTAGTAGTCGACTTTATCATTGTAAGGTATCATTGTGAAGTTAATAAAAGTATTGCTTTTCCCGTCCCGCCATATGAGATTGTCATTATATGAATATTGATTGTATGATTGATTAAATCTCTAACCCATTAGTTCATAGACCAAATGCATGTGGAGTTCTTTGTTTGTCTTTTGTGAATGCAGGTCAGCATTGGGAGGAGAGTTGCAGTCAAAGAATGACCAATCATGAAAAGGGATTGACATCAAACATGAAAAATAAGGTACGTCAACTTAGTCTCTTGAGCCATGTATTTACATATGAGTGATGGCGGTTTAGAAATGGTATGATGGTAAGAAGTAAGAATCGTTAGGTCATTTCTTCATGCATGATAAAAACCCTTAGTGCTAGTCCGTAGGAGGGATTTCCCACCCACAACAAAAGGGGACTGTTGCACCTCTTTTGTCACCTAAATGAGCAAAATAGAGGTTCTTACAAGCCTAGTTGGGTTAGCAAGGCAAGACAACAGTAAATAAAAGTGTTAGAAGAACAAAGCATAAATGGCTAAGCTAAGAATTAAACTAAGAATGATAAAAACAATTAAGCGAGAGTGCATAAGGACATAAGAACAAGAAACAAACGAGACTCATGTCACCAATGGAAAGGATTGTATTAGTGGAAAGAAAGCATCAAAGAGAAAGGGAGACTTTGTGTCCCTTCTTCCTCCAAGGGAGGGCTCTTGGACCCCAAAATTTTGAGCTCTTCTTAAAAACTGAGGAACTAGAATGAAATGGTGAAGAGAATCTAAAGCACATTCACTCAAGAGGTGATATGAATGGCCAAGTGCAATGGTGCTAGCATAATCTTGATGAGGAAAGAGGGTCCTCCAAGAGAATATCAATAGCATAACAATACAAATGAATTCCTTGAAGATGTAGTGCACCCATGGCCTCTTTTTATAGCATAACTTTGAGGTATTATACAACCTGCTTTAAGTGTGAACAGGGAGCTATTTAGGGAACCTTTAGGTCTTTGACTAGCCACCCAGCCAGATTCAACCGAGATTTGGATGTCAAATCGACTTGGAAGCTAAAATAGAAGTGGGTGGGAGGCCAACCAATATCATAAATGCATTGTTTTGAGCTATGCGCGGATTTTTGCATCCACATTCGCTCATCGGGCGCATGTGTGTTTTTTCAGCATTTTCTAATGGTGCACGTGCACGCGCTACCTGTATATCCTTAGTGCATGTCAATTTTATAACTGGTTGTATAGTTTTGGACCTTTTGGAAATTCTTTTTTGGTCATTTTTGGTCCATGGGTGAACTAATAGTTGTTTGAAGATGTTGGATTCCTGTAACCATTTGCGGACGAAATTTAAGTGATAACAGATGCCCCTTGATGGATGAGGTTAGGAGCATACATATAGCCGAAATTCATAAATGTTTATTCTACTGAGAGTACCATTGTAAGAAAGAGAGATAGTGAGAGTATCAAGAGCGACCCATTGGAGGGAGAGGGGAACCTGTAAGACCCAACCTTTCTCAAGGTGGGAAAAATAAATTGTGTACAAATGAGGCGGGCATGCCCCATTCTCGTGTCATGTAACTCAAAAAATGTGTAAGACAGTAACTGGAGTGGCGTTTTGGTGAACATGACTACAGCGCCCTCGGGGGCATGTTGATAATATCAGAGGAAAATTTTGATGAGGAACAATACTCGGAAAAGTAGGCAATGACACATGTAGGAAGTATCAAGGATTCTGTGGGCAGTGATAGCCCAACCAATTTCAGAAGTCTTCGACAAATATAAAAACAACTGCAATAGTCACAATGTAAGACCCACCGTAACATGAGAAAGTGTTGAAGTCAAATGTTAGGGGGGTCAACGACAGTAGAGAGTAATGATGGTTCTCCCTGTGCCGTCCGACACTCCTCATTGTAAAGGTAATGAGAGTCAAGATACTATCTCCCTTTTGGAAACGGTGTTGATGTCAAAAAAAAGGGGGACACGACTCCAAGAAGAAAAGGGCTTCGTGAAATCCACTGGATGAGATCAGGAACTGATGAGTGTTATCCACAAATTTGGTCATTGTGATGATGTCATGATGATATCATGATAATGTAAAATCAAGCTCTTTACCAGGAATACTTTCCTGAGAAAAGTTACAGTTATCTTCTTCCAGAATTCACATTTTGAAACATGTTCGCAGGCTACTTATATATTCACCTGCGAGAATGCCTGATTCCCGCAGGCTGCTTTAAGCTGGGGTGCTAACTTCTCGCACTGTACTCATGGTTAGGGTGCGAACATGCTCTTAAAGAGGAAAAAGATAAAGATCTCGAATCTTTTAGAAGAGAATCTTCTAGAAGGGGTGAGTTGGCTTTCGAGTGGTTATTCAAGTACTGGAATTCCAGATATCTTGGGATCATTCCCTATCCAAGTAACTAATCTATCTCTTCCTATATATTGAGGAGATTTCTCATGGAAAGGGTTAAGTTGAGCAAGCAGCAAG
>ML780975.1:559571-572065 GCA_009831015.1 Picea engelmannii
TCCCTTTCCCATAAAGATGATGTCACTTTATTACATAATTCCTTGATCATATGTATAGACTAGTCATTGAATATCTTAATCTGCCTTTACTTCGATTGGTTCGTTTTGTTGTGATCTAGACGGGACGAGAGCATTGGAGCAAATCTTGGAACAAAAGATATCTAAGGAAAGCATTCATAAGGTATGTCCATAACCCTTATCTCTTAGTTCATTCAATAGGCGAGATCTAGGGAAAGTGTATTATTCTGTCCTGTTTTGTTCTAGATACCAGGTGGATCTAGGGAGATCGGTTTGTGTCTGCACTCACGGATTTATCCTATAACAAAATTGGCGACTCCGCTGGGGATCTATCCCTTTTTTCTTATTGGTTTTTGAACTTTCTGTGGCCATTTTCTCTATTTGCATTTTTCTCTTGATTTGTTAGTCTCTGAGTCCTCAAGATACCCTAAGAGACCTTCTGGGTCTATAAGCCAGATTGATTTTTACTTTCTTTTTCAAAATTTTCATTAGTTTCAGGGATTCTCGCACTGTGTCCATTAGCAGCCTGTGAGAACCTTGATAGTTCGCACTCTGCATATACATTTCAGTGCGGATAGTTCGCATGCTGCATCTAAGTGGCCTGCGAGAACCATAGTTTCTCGCACTGTGTTCCACACTGGCCTGCGAACAGTTTTTTGAAATTTTTGAATTTAAATTTTGACTCTTTCAATAGCTCATATATGTTGATTTAGACCTATTTGGCTTGTTGAATCAGTGACTTACATATCTTTTGCTATAATTTGCTTGCTGGACCTGATCTAGGTTTTCTAGGTGTTTTCTTACCTTTGAAGCTCGACTTTCATTTCTTAGCTCTTGTTGGCATTTTCATTCCCTCTTACTTCTGGAGTTGAGTGTATCTGACTGGCTAAGAACCAGGGATTGGTTGAGAGTTGAGTGTTTGGTGTTTCTCTTGTATTTGTTGGTTCGAAAGGACAAATTTTTCATTTACATTGAGAAGCTCTTTGGTTTTCTTTTGTTTTTGCTTTCATTGAAAGTATTGGCTTGGGCTGTTTGTTTGAGTCTTTATAATTTGGTTTTATTTTCTCATTATTCAGAGTTCTTCTTGGAAAGTGAACTGCATGTTTTCTTTCAAGTTTTGTTTTTTCTTTTTGCGAGAACGTTGAAAATCAAAGTTTTAAGAGTATTGAAGTTTTGAAAAAAGACATATGGAATTTTCTCATTGATATATGATTGTTTGCATTGGCATCTGAAAGGAAATTGAGCATTTCATTTGCATTGTAGTATTGAGATTGATTCGGAAATTGTTCTCTCTCTCCCATAACTAGGATTCATCGAATGAAACGAAGTCTATTTCATCATATCCTTGCATTATTTGGGTCAGAGTCATACATCACGAGTTTCATTTCCATTGCCTTTGAGTAAACAACAGCCTGTAGAAACATTACGTAATATTGAAATCGATCTAGAAACTCTTTTCTAGGGCTCTTTTACACCAACATTTAGCTAGGCTAGTGCTTTGGAGTAGGAAAGAGAGACACACTCTCCAAAAGCTCAAAAACACACAATAGCATCTTGAGTTAGGGAGTGTAAAATTCCATTGGCAACATATTGTCCTGGGAAGCCCTTATAACACAAGGGTCAAGCATTAGGTCGCATTGGTGTTGGCAGAGTTACTAACCCTGCTTTGTTGACATCGGTGTAGAGATTGCACGTATTACGGGGGTCACTCCGAGGTATACCCACAATTATGAGTGGAAGCCTTTGAGTTGATTTCGGGCTAGATACCCTGCCTTTGCGCGTGGATCAGACTGATGACTGTTTCCCCAGGTTGTACTATTGTTTGTGGTGACCTTAGTGGCTTATCTCTCTAGGTTCTTACCCAAGGTGACTGTGGAGCGGAAAGTCTTCACGGTACCTGGAATCGATGTTGATCAAACTCACTCGGGCTCCTTGGAGGGTATACCCACGATTATGTGTGGGAGCTTGCACCAGGGCGTAAGTCTGTTAAGCAGGTCGTCAACGTAACTTTTCCACCTTAGCCCCACCCCTTCTCGTCTCATTGTTGCGACGTTGGATTTCATCACCAACTAGTGGCTTCGATATTGGAAGGAATTGTTTGCTTGGTGATTGCTTCTAGATTTTGTTTGCTAGGGTGTGTTGTTCTTTTCTCGAAGTTGACCATAGGATTTTTGTTGGGGAGTTCATTACTTGTTTACAATTTCTCCCCCGTGACGTTCACGTAGGATGCAAGGTTTGTCTCTGGAACATCCGGAAGCTTCACAACCTTCGCATACGACAACACCTGAGGGTACCCCTGAGGATTCTCCTCATCCGGGTGAAATTCCCCTTGTTACTTTACCTCACGTGGACATCAGTGATGTCCCAGAATTTTTTACAACACCTCCACAAGTAGAACCCACTGATCCTCTTGCTGAATTTCGAATTACCAACACTGTAGAGGATTATCGCATTCATCGTGGTGAACGACCTGTTGGACGAATAAATCCTTCTGAATAAACCTTTGTTACCTCCTCTGGATCAACTGTTGGGCCTTCTCACGGTGTAGTAGGCCAAGATCCTTTTTGGTCAGGTGATTTCCGACGAGTCTTGTTTGGTACTGAGTCATCCCCTGTCTACGAAATCATCAACCCTCTTGTGTCTCCTGAACCAGAGACTACACCCGAGACTACAACTTATCATTTTATTCTCCCTCCTGAGATGGCCCATCTTGCTATTACATCGAGTGTCCAAACCGGAATTACTGCAACTACTCTTCCTCCTATCAATACCCAGTGAACTCTTGAGGCTAATCCAAATTTACCTCCTGGTTACCATGCGCTGAATCCATCGTTGAATGTTTCCCATCCAACACCCCCACAAACTCCAGCTGGTTCTCCAAGTGGTCCTCAGTTTCCTGGGCATCCTATTCCTGGTTTCATCCCGACACTCCCTCTCTTTCCTACTGGAAATCCTCATCCTAGTAACATTATCACGACTGTTGCACAAAACTTGCACAATCCTATTGGTGGAAAAGGTAGTACATTTCCTTTTCCGTTTCCCAGATATAACACAGTTACTACACAACCTACGGTTGGTACACAACTTCCGGGTGGAACTGTCCCTTTGATAGGGGGACCAACCTCACCTTTAGGAAAAAACATACCTCCTGCATTGGCCCAGTATTGAAATCAACTTATGAAAAAATTTCCTCAAAATGCTGGGGGGCAGCCAGTTGTCCCTACTACAGGCCAACCATATCCAGGTGTGACTAATCCTATTTGGGGTTTGGGTCAGACTACTCAACCTCAAGTCACTACTCAAGCTCAAGGTCAAAATCCTTGGGGTTACTATCCGATTCAACCACCACCAAACCAAACAGGATCTTCCCTCTGGGGGCAGACTACATACAGTCCTACTGGTCTACCGACAGGGCTTCCGCCCCAAAGTCACCAGTATCCACAAGTGAATCAGCAATTGACTTTTCTTGCTACTCTGGATCTGCCAGATTTTTCTAGGATTCTTAATGATCCTATTCGTCACTCTCCCCAATGGCCTGCTATTCCTGCAAAGCTTCCATCGGACATTCCCAAATTCGATGGGAAGGTGGGAGAGGACCCTAATAATAATGTCATGACTTTCCATTTGTGGTGTTCATCCAACTCGTTGATGGACGAATCCATTAGACTGTGTCTTTTTCAACGAACTCTTACGGGTGCTGCTGCGAAGTGGTACATTGAATTACCACGAGGTTTCTTTTCCGATTTCAACACCCTTGCAATGGATTTTCTAACACACTACCAGTTACCAATTCGTTACGATACCGGAACTGAGATTTTAACCTCCTTCAAACAAAGCTCGAGCACTCATATATCGGATCATATTCATGAGTGGCGATGGAGGCGACGTCTCATTAAACTTGAACTTCCTGATTAGTTACTGGCAGAGTGGTTTACCAAGTCTTTCGTAAACAAAATTGGTAAAGACATTGCTATGGGTGGTGTTGTCACAGAAGAGCAGGCTATTAGTCGTGCTCAGTATCTTGATCTCGTTTATTCGCAAACGGGAACGTTGTATGATTTATTGCCTGATTTACCTCGTCCTGGTACTTCTACTACTTCTACTGCTCCGGCTGCCTCGTATGCAGCTGATGGTGTGATTGGTTCCACTCATAGCCACTCACATTCCGTTTTGACTACAACCCCCAAATCCAATTCTTCTAATGTGCAAAGTGCTCCGTCTCCTGCTCCTCCCGCTGGTAAAACCTCTAAAGTGAACGTTGTTCAATCTACGCCGGCCGGTAAGACTAAGTCTCGGAAAGGGAGAGGCAAGAATAAGGTGGGTAAAAACAATAATCCGAATGAGAAAACCAAATCTCCTCCTGTTGATGACTGGGATAAGCGCAAACCACGCTACCCTTGCCTTATCTGTGGTGACGATCACTACACAAAGGATTGTCCGAGACGTGCCGAGGTTAACAAATTCCTTCAAGGAACACCAAAACCCTCTACGCCGACAGTTTTGTCTCAACCCTTCCCGTCTCAACAACAGGCTTCGTTGGTCATCCACGACCAACCCTCTACCTCTACGTCATCTTATGTTTTGATGTGCACCAGTGATTCTAAGAAGAATGACGTTGCAATCGCAACTAGAGCTAAAGACTATACTCCTTCTAAGGAGAAGGTGGACGATTTACCTCCTGATCTGGTACAAGCCTCTCCACCGAATCCACCTACGAACGGTCCTCTTCATCTCGAACGACCGAGTCTTGATACAGTTTTACGACCTCCGAAAGGTGTCGTTAAGAAGTCGGTATTCAATCCTCATTCTCGGGCAGCCCGGAACTATAGTATTGTCGAAGATCTGGCCCAAGCACCCTCGGCGATGTCTGCCCTGGAAGTCCTTCAGTCTTGTCCTGCGCAACGAAGGGCACTGTTGAAAGATAAGGTGGCATTGATCCAACAGATGAGAATCTGATAGTCTTTAACTTGGATGATCATATTCCAAGGTTACCCCCACAACTTGCTTTTCAAATCCAAGTTGTGGTCTCCGACAAGAGTATTTGTCGGACTGTTGTTGATGAGGGTGCCTCTACGTGCGTAATGTCTTTTTCTTGTTGGAAAGCCATTGGCTCTCCCCCTTTAAACGAATCACAAAACACTTTGCGAGCCTTCAACGGCTCGGGTTTTAAACCTTATGGTGTTCTTCCGTCGTTGCCTGTCACTCTGGAAGGTAAGACCGTCTAGGTGGAAGTAGAAGTTTTCGATACTCCCTTGGATTACAATATTCTACTTGGTCGAAGCTGGGTCAATTCTATGCGTGCTGTCGTGTCAACCCTTTTCCATGTCGTACAATTTCCTCACCAGGGAAAAGTGGTTATGGTCGATCAACTTGCCTTCTTTAATTCTGATACTCGCACGGACAATGTGTCATTCATAGCAAACACCCCTCTGGGTTATGAGAATGTTGGTGTCGGTCTTTTAAAAGACTCGTCGTTAATGGGTACTTTCCCCATACCACCACCACCCAATATTCCAAGCCCGTCAGTTGCTTCCATCAATATGATCTCTACTGTACCTCATGAACTTCCTGTGTCTGCTGACCCTTGGATAGTCCCTGATCCTGGAGATCATGTTCATTTCGGCAACGTTATGTCGTTAAGTCCGGTTGAGTCCGCTTATCAAGCCATTCAATCGGCAACACCCTCTACACCTTCTTTTGAGGAGTTGTCTCCGGATCCTTTTCATGTTATCTTTCCCTCTGACGAGATGATCATGTCTGTCATGGCTGATACCCCTTGGGATGATGGGCATCATCGTTCCATCTTCTTTCTGGAACAACATACTCTTGAGAATTACCAACGGATCTTGACTCCGTCAACCGTTGTTGTCACAATGACCGTTCCCGGATCCACATGAGATGTGTTTGCAGAAGGGAACCTCAGTAACATTTCACCCATGATGCCCATAGATATTTTTGTGAAACCTGGGATAGTTGAGAACGTTCATATTGGAGCTTCGTGTTCTCCTGAAGAAATTGTCACTTATACTTCCTTGTTTAAAGCATTTCGTGACATATTTGCATGGAGTTACGAAGAGATGCTGGGTATTGACCCTGCTATCGTCGTTCACGAGATTAAGACATACCCCGGTGCTAAACCAGTCCGACAGCGCCTCCGTCCTGTCCATCCACGTAAAGCGGCAGCCATTAAACTCGAAGTTGAAAAACTTCTTAAAGCTGGTTTTATTTACCCCGTGGAATTGACAGAATGGGTTTCGAACCCCGTACCGATTGACAAGAAAGGTGGTAGTATACGCGTTTGTGTTGATTATCGGGATATCAACAAATCTTGTCCCAAGGACAATTTTCCAACCCCTTTCGTCGACCAGATCGTTGATGACTGTGCAGGTAGTGAAATATTTTCCCTCATGGATGGATTTTCCGGCTATAATCAAATCAATATCGCTCCTGAGGCCCAACATAAAACGACTTTTATTTGTCCTTGGGGTACTTTCGCCTACAGGAAACTCCCCTTCGGTCTGAACAACGCAGGTGCTACGTTCCAACGTGCTATGTCTTACGCATTTCACGATATCAAGCATATTGTTCAACCTTATTTGGACGATTTGCCGGCTCACTCTTTACGTCGGGTCGATCACCCTACTCACCTTCGAGCAATTTTTGTTCATTGCCGATTCTATCGCATTCGCCTGAATCCTCATAAATGTGTCTTTTGCGTCGAATCCAGCCGTCTCCTCGGTTTCATTGTTTCACGCCATGGGATCCGGGTAGATCCCATCAAGGTCGAGGCGATTCTTAATCTCCCTCCTCCTTGTTCTTTGCGTCAGTTACAAAGTTTGTAGGGGAAAGCAAAATTTCTTCGTCGTTTCATCCCGAATTACGCCAAGATTACTCGCGGTTTCACACGTCTTCTAAAGAAAGATTCAGAGTTTGTCTGGGATAAGGTTACTAATAACGCTTTTGAAGATTTAAAGTTATCCCTCACCAAAGCTCCTCTTCTTTTCCCTCCAGATTATAGTCGAGATTACTTTCTTTATCTAGCTGCGTCCGAGTATACTATCGGTATGGTCCTCGTTCAAGAGGATGATAACCATGATGAACATGTTATCTATTACATGAGTAGAAGTTTATCATCCACGAAAATCAGGTACCAACATGTTGAGAAGCTGGCCTTGGCTGCTGTCCAAGCAGTTCAACGATTTCGTCATTATATTCTCTCCAGGAAGACTACAGTGATTTCACACTGTAACCCCATGTAACACATATTGACATGTCAATTGCTGGGGGGCAAGTACTCCAAGTGGATTTTTATTCTCCAGGAGTTCGATTTGGAATTCGATCGCACCACGTCGAAGAAATCTCTAGTTTTCGCTGAGTTAATTTGTGATTTTCCCCACACTACCACGGAAAAGGTAGCAGTTGATTCGTTACCTGACGAGTCACTTTTCCTTATCAGTATCGACGATATTTGGTACGGAGATATCATTATATATCTCCAAACTCAGACTTTCCGACATACTTTATCCAGTAACGAATGACATTGTGTCCGTTATCAAGCACGCCATTATATTATCCTCGGCGACACTCTTTACCGTCGAGGCATTGACTCTGTCTTTTGGCGTTGTTTGACTTTTGACGAAGCTAAGAAAGCTTTGAATGAATGCCATTCAGGAGCGTGTGGTGGTCATATGTCTGGGTATGCTACTGCCCAGAAGATCTTACGTGCAGGTTACTTTTGGCCTTCCCTATTCACTGACTGCATTACTGTTGTCCAGAAGTGTCATGCCTGCCAGACCTATAATCAGAAGATTCGGTCGCATCCTACTCCCCTTCATCCTGTAGTCTCCGTAGGTCCTTTCACTAAATGGGGCATTGATTTATGACATGTCACCCTCACTCGGCCGGGGGGCATGGTTACATTATCGTAGCTATTGATTATTTCACAAAGTGGGCCGAGGCGATGCCGACATTCGATAATACTGGGAAGACTGCAGCCTTATTCCTTTTCAACCATGTCATCACTTGTTTTGGTGTTCCTCAAACTATCATTACCGATCACGGTAGTCATTTTAGAAATAATATGATGTCTGAACTTACAGAGAAGTTGGGCCTTCGTCATGATAGCTCAACTCCCTATTATCCACAGGCCAATGGCCAGGTCGAAGCCATCAATAAGGTTCTTATAAATATGATTCGACGGATGATAGGAATCCATAAAACCAGCTGGCACACAATGTTATTTTCGGCATTGTGGGCATATCGGACATCTGTTAAGTCTGCCACGGGATTCACGCCTTTTCGATTAGTTTATGGCATGGAAGCCATTCTACCAATAGAATGTGAGATACCGTCTTTGAAGCTAGCTGTAGAGCTCTTACCTAATACTTCTGCCGAAGAGGAACATCTGTTGTATTTGATGCGATTAGACGAGACTCGCCGTGACGCTACCCTTGTAATAGAAGCCCAAAAGAAACGTGTTAAGGCACAGTACGACAAGCATGTCAAACCTCGTGTCTTCTCTGAAGGAGATCTTGTTCTTCTATATGAACAAGATAAATATGTCCTAGGAGCTGGGAAATTCGAACCAATGTGGCGTAGGCCTTACATTGTTAGCAGAGTATTGGAAAAGGGAGTGTATGAGTTAGTGGATTATGATGGTGTACCTTTAAGTGAACCCAGGAATGGGTTGTACTTGAAGAAGTACTACGCATGAGTCATTTGTGCATGAGTACTTGTATTTTTATGTATCATACTGAGTGAGTGTGTTACTTTAATTTTGTTTTGACGTTATCTGGTCTCTACCCTTACGTAACATGGTGTTTGTTTTCCAGATGTCGGAGTCTTCGCTACCTTATATTGGCTTCGCCGATGGTGCTATCCGTAGTACCTGGAACCTAGCTTCCGCTGCTTGGGCAATCTATGCCCCGACAAACAAACTCATATCTCTACGAGGTATATGTCTTGGCCGAGCAACCAACAACATTGCAGAGTATAGCGCCGTGGTTGAATTATTGGTTGATGCCATCTCTCTCGGAATTCGTCATTTGGTTGTTTGACTTGACTCGCAGTTGGTAGTACTACAGCTCAGTAATGTATATTCTATTCGAAGTCCTACTTTATTAAGGATATATTTGTGGATTCGCCTCTTGGAAAGACATTTTGATTACATAGAATATCAACACATTCCGAGAAGTCTTAATACATTGACAGATGCTTTAGATAATTATGTATTAGACAGGCATTTAAATCACTTATAAAATCAAACACATTAAATTGTACACAAATGTAAAGTAAGCCGGTAGAAACCATGTATATATATATAACGATCAAAGTTTGTTTTTACAAAATGTGTCCGAAGACCAAAATATCAAAAAAATGAAGCTCTTGGCTTCTACAAAGTGACATCACTAATGATGTTCACGATAGCACGCTAAGGTCCTAGCAACTCTACGAAGCAAACAACCCATAGAGGCAGAGACTCCCACGGTGTGACGCTGATCGCGTCGTGGGATCTCCTCCAGAGGCATCTCTGGAACATAGGCCATCAAACCCTCTAAGTTTTGCTCCACTGTAAGATAGTCCTTGGCATACTGGGGGACTAGAACTGCTGCCTCTCCTCGACGCTGAACAGGAGAACTACCAGCAGGTCTATATGCCCCAACATCTGTGTTATCAACAAGATTTTGGTGTTAGTCTTCGGATAAAACCTTAAAACCAAAAACATTTAATATGATGAAAATACAAAAACATCTAAAAAGATAAAAGTTGGTGTACTTCTTACCAATATCTCCCCACTGTGCTTCTTCAGGAAGGGCAAGGTCAGGATCACCGCGAAAGTCCAAACCAGCATACGCATAATCCTCTATCATCAAGACCTGGCCTTGAAGCCAATCAAAAAAGTGATCGTCATACCGGACGATCGGTCCTGTCACATGTCTAGCCATAAGTTGGCAGCATCGTAACATCCGTGGATCCCTGGGACCCGGAAAGTGCCAATCAGCCTGAAGCCTATACACTGGAACCCTCTCACAGAAGAAAGACACCAGCAATGATCCATAACCAAACTGCTTTAGATCTCCTTGCCTGCATTTGGTCAGTTGTTTCTTAAGGTTGCGTAACACTGCGTCAGCCCAGTTGAAGACCCGGGGCTCGACACACTCGAGGGCATACTGAAAATAGATCTGTAGAGCTATATGTGGGGCAGCACTTCCTGCCATCCGAGCTATAGTGAAGAGAATGGTACGGAGAGTTATATCATTCACTCCCCAAATGGCCACTTTTCCCCTTTTTCGTTCAGCCTCTGGCACGCAATACTCTTGGCAATACTCATTCATTTTCATACCACCCCTGCGGTTACCAGTCAAACTAACATAAGAACCCCGTCTTGACAACCCAGTCAGGAAATATATATTCTCTATGTCGATTGTCAATGTGTGAGCACTGACATTAAAAACCTGCTGATCCGGATCCCACATCCGGACTAAATGTTCCAACAATCGAACTTGGGCTCTCATGCCCGGTATGCGGAAATACTTTAGAAGACCGCAATCTCTTAAAGCGGCAATGGTTTGAGGGTGATTTTCGGAGGTGGCATTATCATCCTCGTGTTCTCTTTCCCTCCATTCAAGCACCATTGTGATAGTTATTAACCTTCATAACAACCATGTGAAGATAGTTAATGATTTGAAACATGAGGAAAATTGGTTTTATTGGCTAAACATTATACAATTTTTTGGGCTCTGCGCTGTTCGCAGGTGGCTTTAGCGCACAGTGAGAACTTCTCGCACTGTAGCTCAAGCCCACCTGCGAGAATGAGAACTTCTCGCAGGCCCCATATGGGCAGCCTGCGAGAATCCTCATTCACGCATAGGGTTTCAAAACTTACTCAAAAACTTGGAATTTAGCCACTCAAATCATGAAATTAAACCATGAAAGGCTAGAGAATTCAGAACTTACCAATCTGATCCAGATGGTTCGTGGAATGATGCCCCGACGCTCCCAAAAATCGACGATGAAGATCAGAGGTAAAATGGAAGTTTTTGCACTACAATGGTAAATGGGTAAAACAATATGGTAAAAATGAATGGTAAATTTGTTTTATTTACTTTTTACCATAGTAAAAGTGGGTTTTTCATATTTATTCACTCTTTTACCCTAATTTATAATACGAAAGTGAGTAAAATGACTTGCAAGTACCCAATGCAGATGATTATGGATGAAAAACTTTTGCGATATGATGTGTTTTTGTTTGTTTCCTATGGTTTTGATCTAAAAACCTCAAGTGCCTTTTATCCGTTCTTGCACTTGCGAAAAACCTAGAACATGATCGAGCGTTGTTTTATCTCTTTTCCGGGCTCGCTGTGGTTATATGAAAAAGGAACCCCCCTGGAGTTAACTTTAAGCCCTTTTCACGACTGCCTAAATATGAAAAGATTGTCGAGTGATCTTGCTTTTTTCACACTCGTTAAAGTATTTGAAGTTACGCGTCCTTCGAGCGATAGTTTAACCCTTTTTCGGTCTCATTGGACTATTGTACGAAAAAGGCACTGAGAGAGTTCTCTTTTGAGTGTTTTTCAAAACTCTATAATCCTGAAAAACCTTCGAGTTTTCTATCTCTAGACTCGTTAAACAAACATTGACTGACCCGTGATGGGACCGAACCACTCCTTCTTAGGGTTCGTTAAAGATACTCCGAGGGACTCGTCCGAAGGATGAGCTTATATCAACAAGCATATGTGATCCTCTTCAAGCTTGCGTAAAAATAAAGAGGTACTTGCCAGAAATGGTGGGGGAAAATTTGGGAAAGGGATATGTTTCGTTTTTGTGTTAATTGGCAGTAAGTGTCACTCTTGAACATGACACCCCCTATTCATCATTTGAAGCCGGTTTGGGAAATCCATTTGTCTCTCATTCGATTCAATAACAAGGTCTTTCCATGTGTCATCTTTGAGTCAATGCTGCCAAATCATTGGTCGTGTCATCCATATGTTCAAGAGCAGTCCAAACCTCTTTTGAGTCGGCCATCTGCAGTTATATTTTCATCCTGTGTCGGCCTTCCCTGTGTCCAAAGTCCAATTGTCACATGCTCTGTTTCACTTTCAAACTTTGTTACTCATTTCGTGTCACTGATGTGGGATACATTAAGGCCCTCCTGTGACGAGTCTTGTTTTGTCGACTTCAGCACATTATCCGGAATCAAGACTTAGAAATTATTTAGTACCTTGAAGCTTGCATGCCTCAATGGCAAGTTTCTCTCTTTCGACAGTGGGTTTACATCATTGACCCATGATCGAGGGATTCCGTCGAGTGTTCGACATCAACTCATTTATTCATAGTCGATGGATTGTACTATCGTACCTTGGGAGTCATTGACATCAATGGTGATTTCCCTCGCACTTGTTAACGGTATACATCAATGACCGGTAATCAAGTGGTTTCTACCATGTTCGACTTCGACACATGTAATCACATGGTCA
>ML780975.1:582350-611917 GCA_009831015.1 Picea engelmannii
TTTGCTGGATAATAATAAAGGAAGGACCTAGCAATTTCTTTGGTGGACGTAGCCCACACTGGGTGAACCACGTAAATCTGTGTCTCTCTTGTATTGTGTGTCTTCTGTGTTTTGTTTCTGCATTTGTTTTATTTTATTGCTCCACGGTCCTGTTTTTCTAACATATGGCGCATGCGAATTTAGTTCATAGTCCTTTGCTACTTGTGTTCGGGGAGGTGGCGGTAGTACTTGATGAAGTGACGAGCGATGGTGGTGCTCGAGGGAGTTGAATAAGATTATGTAACTATGGGAGAGATGGACACTTGTTGGTTGGGTTTCCATCTTTTTCGCATAGTGCACAAGGAGGCTGGACATGTGGGGGAAGTGGAGCAGTGGGATATTTCTTTTTTCGTCTACCCCCAGCTGTAGCAGGGGTGCTAACGAGTGGGGGTGTGGGTGAGACGGTGGGGGTAAGTATGGGAATTTTCATTGGGATTCATTCTGTTTGGGGAGGGAGGGATGGTTGAGGGACCATCTCAGGTGGATGTAGATACCAAACTGGGATTTCCAACACCATATTAGGAAGGGTAAGCATTGCAGCTATCTGGAAAGATTGTACACCTGGTGAGGGGTAAGAGAAATGGATTTGGGTAGTGGCTTGGGGGACTGTTTCCCAAATTGGGATATGGCCCTGTGGGAGATCGCGAATGGGTCGAGCTAAATAAGTTCCAAGAGATTCCTAAGGGAGGTATTCTGTGACTAATGGGACATCAGGGGAAAAAGAGGCCTCGGTGGGAGGGATAATATTTATAGTTTCATTGGATGAGACAACACATACTTGATTGGGAGGATGAATGAGAGGTGGTGCGCCATGGTACGTCCCAATCAAGGATGGGTCTTTGAAAATTATGGGGCCCATATCTATGAGTGGGTATGTATTGGGATTAGTGTGGACGAATGGGAATATATTATTGATGTTGGTAGAAGGGTTGGGCTCATAATGTGAAACCTGATCGATGGTAATGATCTTCCCATTATGGGGGAACATCATGGTTCAAAATACAAAAGAAGCAACTACCTTCATAGCATACATGTAGCTATGACTGAACAAGATATTGTAATCTAGTGGGGCATCGATAACCTCAATATCAATGAGAATGGTTTTTCCCTTGAGTTCTACAAGAACATTTTGGAAGAGCCCTTCGGGAGAAGATGGTCGTCCATCATAAGCTCTTAAGGTAATGGCAGATGGTATGAGCTCGGGGGAACCAAGTTTATTCCATATGGAATTGGACATGATACATGTGGATGCACCTTCATCAATGATGCATCGATGAACTGTAATGTTCCATTTTTTCACGGGGATTTGAAAAGCGATAAGAGCGGGGAGGTGAGGTTCTCCACTGTCGAGATCAAACGTGATGAGTCGGGTATCAGCAGGTTCGACTGCCTCCAGGGAAGAAAGTAATGACTTTCACTAAGTGAGACAAGTTTGAAGGACTTCTAAGATTGACATGGCAACCGAATATTGTGCTAAGTCATCGACCAAACTGTAATTATGAGCTGCCCTAGCCTGAGGATTGTGGACATTCCTGCATAATGGGATGTGAGGAATACGAATGGGTATTTCAGTATTATGGCGAGGAATCATTAAAGGGGGTCCAGTTGTGACTGGGGTTGCTTCCAAGGTAGTGGGAGTAGACTCAGGGGGTGTGCTATATTGACGACTGTGTGTTTGCAGAAGGAATTCTTCCTCACTGGTGAGGAGGATAGTGTGATCGACCAGATTGCCCGGATTGGGATACTGTCCCAACTGTGATTGGGTAGGTTGCATGTCTTGTTGGGTATTCATCACCCTTTGGTGTGGTATGGGGTTTTGCAACATGGTCGGGGGTGGGTATTGCACATATTGTTGTGGGGCCTACTGGGGGGCAGGCGGTGCTGGTGGATGTGGGCCATTACTAGATTTTCTCATTTGTTTAAAGTCAGTGATTTGGGGGCAATGGTGAGTATAGTGACCATACTCACCGCAAAGGGAACAAGGGAAGTTGGTTATAATGTTGTTTTTATTCCCCTTTCATTTGTTGTTGTTTCCCCCTTGGGGGGTTTGATTCCCCTAATTCTGGTTTCCCCCGACATACTGGTTCTGTTGGGGCTGGTTCTGGTTTCCTCTTGGTCTGGGATTATTATTGTTGCGGTTTTTTCCTTTCTTTCTGGTATTGTTCGACTGATGGGATGGATTTGTTGTATTGAACTGTTCAAAATTTTGATATTGCTGAATGGGAGAGGGTTGAACAAAATTAACCCCAGCATGTGGTTGTCCTTGTGGTGGAGCCATAGGCTGTGGGGGGCTAGGAAAGGGAAAGTACGGATTATGTTGTGGTGATGATCCATAAGGTACATAGGAAGGAGTGGTGCTTTCAATATTGCTTAGGGTATAGGCTGAGGTAGAGGGAGTACTGACACTTGGTTGGATAGGTGGGCGTACTGTGGGTGCTGGCGGGGGTCCACTTATGGGTGGAGGTAGGACAACAAGGTATGGTTGTTGATAAGGGGGAGGAGGATAATAAGGTATTACTCCATATGTCGGCGGATACTGAGGGGTTCCATACATTGGTGGTTGTTGGGGATGTGAATTGTGGTGTGTAGTGGTACCAATCAATCCATCCGTTGAGTGAGACATCCCAGGTTTGTCCTGGCCGAATGGCACGGGTCTCGGGGCATCAGGGAGTACTGTATAGAAGTATCCGAACTGGGAATATATGAGTTCGAACTGTTGGGCCTTGCTAATGGATTCTTCTTTAGACTGGGGGAAGGTGGTGACCACATCTTTGGAAAGGAGGGAAACAAGTGATTTGAGGAACTAATTGAGACATTGTTGCAGAGTAGCTTCAGCTTTGCAAAGACTACGCCACCATCGCCATTCATGAATATGGTCAGAGATGTACATGGTGGAGGTTTGTTTAAACTTAGAGAGTAGTTTGAGGCCATTGTCATGATGAATTGGTAGTTGAAAGAAGGTTAATAATGCTTTGGCCAAGGATTCAAAGGTCACATGGGACCCCGATTTTTCTTCTACATACCACTTAGCTGATGGGCTAGTGAGTGTGCATTGAAATAACCTCAATCGGATGGAATCGTCTATGATGTTGTTTGAAGAGCACCATAAGTGAAAGGTCATGATATGGTTGGCGGGGTCATCTCTCGGTTTTCCTTCAAATTTGGGGATGTCTGAAGGGAGTTTGGTAGGCATTGATGGCCATGCAGGGTTGCGCAATATAGGATCATTGGTGAGTTTAGTTAGATCCGGTATGTTGAGGGAAGACAAGTAAGGCATCTGAGGTGGTGGTGGAGGATTCGTTCCAACCATAGTGTGAGTGTTTGGCATACCCGACCCTTGAGGGGGACTAGGTGGGTTTGTACTTCCTCCTTGAGAAGAAGTTGGTCCTCTGCTTCCATGTAAAGGAGAGTGGGGGGATGTTTGACCTTGGGAAGTGGACCCAAGTAAGGTGGAACCAAGCAATGTTGATCCTAAGACAGTGGCACTCACAGGGGTGTGATAATGTGGAGCCGATGAGTTGGCAAGACTAGGAACTCCCCCTAGAATAGGAGGGAGATTTAGAAAGCATCTAGAATGACGAGGATTATGTGGGTCCCCTATGATGTCCGACTGGCTGAGTGGATGTGTGTGAATGGTGGTCAAAGCAATAATTAAACAAGAGCCTTTGCTGCAATATTTTTTGAACCTTCAAAATATATATCCTAATCAGATGTAATCAGAAGGGAATCATACATAAAGTGATTTGATAAAGATTCACATATGTGGATAGGTGGAGTTTGTCTGTGTGGGAGAACAAAGAAAAAAAATGCTTGTGTCCTAAAATACGTAATGACCTTCCTCTCAAAATAGCACTGGACCTTGCAATAGCACTCGACAGTGGGGTCTGAAGCCACCAGAAGAGAAACTAGTGAAGGATGAAGTAATCAGTTATAAAGAGGGGTAGAGGGGGCATATCCCGAAAGAACTGGCGATATTTCCAAATAGCCATACAAAATCCGATGAAGGTGTAATTGCAGCCCACAATTACTGCCTGGGTAGATGTCCTAAAATTTGGTCACTAGGTACCTCGGTCAAAGTGCGACATTTAGATTTTTGGCCTAAGAAATGGGTCACGGGCTGGATCTCATCCAAGAGGTGGGTGCCTAAAGGGGGGATGCACAGAACAATCAGACCTCGTCCTTCAACCCTTCATGGGTATCTCCCTACCTTATGGTGTTAGGAACACTTGACTTGGAGGATTTAAAGTTCCCTATTTGACAACTTCTTTTGTCTTGAAAATGTGAGAACCAGATAACGGGGAGTTATCTGGATGCCTATCCCCGAAATCCTACCTAGACTAAAAAATTTTTTTTGGCACCTCCTGTGGAGGAAAAATTAGTGAGTTTTTAGAAAAAATTTAGATGTGGTTGTTTGAGAGATTGGGGGTGTGTGTCAATCTCATTGAAATTAAGTGGGAGTGGATAGTTTCATCAAGAAAATGGTGGGGTGTTTTGGAATCCCTTTGGAGGAAACTTACTTCAACATCCATGCTTCGAGATCAAAACTATGTGAGTGAGAAGTGACTTTTGTGTGTGAATGAGTGAAAGTGTGCCAATATTTTTAATAAATTAGGTGTCACCTTGATGCATGTGGACTTCGCTTGGTCCTTACAAGTCTTTGATTACCTAATTAACTAAATGTCACTGGTACAACCTTGTGGAATTTTAAAGTCCCTAGGAAACTAGCATGTGGACATGTGGGTCCTTACTATTCCTTTAACTCCCTATTGTGATTTAATCTAAGAAAGCTTTGAAACTATCCTAGATTGTGGACATGTGGGCATGTATGGGCCCATTACAAAAACTTTAAACTTCCCTAGTGATTTGATCTAAGAAAGTAAATTTCAACACTATCCTCTCTTTGTAGCATGTGGGCATGTATGGGCCCTTTTTAAGATGTGTTTGAAAAATAAACTAAGAGGAGTCCCGAGGGGGGATGTTGTCCTCTCCTAAAATTTTTGTCTTTTTAAGGGAGATGAAATTGTCCCTCAGCCTCTTTCTGATTCTCAAGATCACTTTGGAGTGTGAGAGAAGAGCATACTCGATGATCGATATCAAATTTCTGGTCCCAATGCAAGTTTTAAATGTGATGTAGAATGATTCCAACTTATTTTTTAGTCAAAGAAATCCATCCATGTGGCGAAATAAAAACAAAAAAGAGGAAAAATAATGATTTTTAACCCATAAGTGCCTATGTTTTGACTAATCCCTTTATATGGAGAGGGAATATAAGTGTGGTGCAGATTACAATATGCATGGAATCAATTTTAATAACGCTATGGGCCTTCCACATATCACAAAAATCTTACAATGTGCATTTTTCTGCATAGGTGCACGGGTCTCAGAATAGACAAAGGCACCTTGAGCGCTAATGCGCGAACTATAAAATACTTTTGGGCACAAGTGTGCAGAAGGCACTGAGTAATATAGTGGGCTTGGCGCACGTGCGCATGATGTGCGACTGTGGGCCAACAAACCCGTGCACAACTGTCGCGCGACTGTGAAGAAAATTCCAAATGGAATTCTCTCAACTCAGCATTGAATTTGACGTTTTGCAAGTCGTCTTGGGCCGGTTATGGTACTTGTAGGTTAAATAAACAGAAAGAAGAGATAAAATAACCCAAATGGGGTAGGAAATTGATACCTTTCCCTAGTGGAGTCGTCAATCTGTTGTGCCTCTTTTGTCACCTAAATGAGAAAAACAGAGGTGCTTACAAGCCTAGTTGGGTTAGCAAGGCAAGATAGCAGTAAATAAAAGGGTTAGAATAACAAAGCATAAAAGGCTAAGCTAAGAATTAAACTAAGAATGATAAAAACAATTAAGCTAGAGTGCATAAGGACATAAGAACAAGAAACAAACAAGACTCATGTCACCAATGGAAAGGATTGTATTAGTGAAAAGAAAGCTTCAAAGAGAAAGGGAGACTTTGGGTCCCTTCTTCCTCCAAAGGAGGGCTCTTAGACCCCCAAATTTTGAGCTCTTCTTACACAATGAGGAACTAGAATGAAAGGGTGAAGAGAATCCAACGCACATTCACTCAAGTGGTGATATGAATGGCCAAGTGCAATGGTGCTAGCATACTCTTGATGAGGAAAGAGGGTCCTCCAAGAGAATATCAACAACATAACAATACAAATGAATTCCTTGAAGATGTAGTGCACCCATGGCCTCTTTTTATAGCATAACTTTGAGGTATTATCCAACCAACTTTAAGTGTGAACAAGGGGTTGTTTAGGGCACCTTTAAGTCTTTGACCAAACACCCAGCTGGATTCAGCTGAGATTTGGATGTCAAATCGACTTGGAAGCTGAACCAGAAGTGGGTGGGAGGCCGACCAATATCATAAATGCACTGTTCTGAGCCGTGCACGGCTTTTTGCGTCCATAGTCACGCATTGGGCGCATGTGCACTTTTTTGGCATTTTCAATTGGCGCACATGCATGCACTGCCTGTATATCCTTAGCACATGTCGATTTTATAACTGGTTGTATATTTTTGGACCTTTTGGAAATTATTTTTTGGTCATTTTTGGTCCATGCGTGAACTAATAGTTGTTTGAAGATGTTGAACTCCTGTAACCATTTGCGGGTGAAATTTCAGTGATAACAGGGACCTTGAAACATCAAGGATTTGGTATTATTCTCCACTTTATATTTAATATGATACATCGATATGTTTCTTTCCCATAAAACTAGTCTTGTTTTATTGTATGATTCCTTGATCACATACATAGGTTCTTGTTGAGTATATTGTGCTTCTTTCACTTTGGTTGGCATGTGTTCTCTTGCAGGTTCAATATCACAGGAACATTGGAATGGAGATAGGATGGCAATGTCAAGAGGAAACGAAATTTAAAAGGTATTTTTTCTATCTCTTTTTAGCTAGTAAACTCAATAATTAGAGCTTAGGGAAAGTCTCATATTCTATTTTGTTTTGTTCTAGTTTCCAGTGGGATCTAAGGAGATCTGTTTATGTTCGCATTTACCGATTAATCCGATAAAAAAATTGGCGACCATACTGGGGATACAAATTTATTTTGGTTTTTTGCTTCATATTTTCTTTTAGCCTGCCTTCTTTTGATCAAATTTCATTCTCTGAGTATGTGGGTGATCCATCTGGACTCCCTAGGTCTGAAAGTTCAGTTAGATTTTTTGCCTTTCTTTCCATTTTTCCTTAGTTTCAGAGATTGTCGCACTATGATATATAGGTAGGCCGTGACGATCCTATGACGTTGCACCCTACATGTGCATACCAGTGTGAGAATATCGCACTATACCCTACTGGCAGCCTGTGGCGACCCTATCTCGTTGCACTGTGCTCCATTGTCACCTGTGACGATTCCTGTAGGAATTGTTGGAGAAAGCCAATTTTCATTTTTCCACCTAGTTTTGCCTCAATTTCTTGGGATGATCTTCTGACACCAATGTTTGATTGATTTATGAATTTAAATCTTGCATTTGATTAGTTTTCAGAAATTTAAAGTTTTTCTTTGTAATTTTGCAAGTTTTTCTTTTGATTTTTTGTCACAAGGGTATAATCTCTGGATTTTGGTCCTGAGTGCTTGTTTGACAAAGGGTCTTTGATTTATTTGAAGTTTTGGGTTGTTTCTACTTTCCAGATTGTTTATTGATTGAGAGACATTTTTGTTTGCATTCGACAAAAATATTTCCTATCATTTTCATTTTTGTCTACGTTACAAGTTTGATTTGGGAATTGTGTTGAGAATGTGTTAATTTTCTAGGGTTACGCTTTATTTTCTTCATTATATCTCTGATTTGATTTGAGAAATAAAGAACTGAAGTCATTTCTTCTTTTTAGTAATTTCTCACAAGAAACTTTTTACATTCAAAATATTTTATTAAAGGAGAAAGTTGGAAAATTTTGTAGTTTTGATAGTTTGGGATTTTGTTCATTCAAGAAATGAGAAATTGTATTTCGTAGCTTTTGTACTTCAAAAAGAGGTACCTTCTCCATACAATAGTTAGATTTCATTGAATTGAAAGATTGCATATTCATCTATTATTGAATTTTATTGGGTCAAGGTCACATACATCATTAGTTTCATTTCCATCTCCCTTTCAAGTAAACAACAACCTTTTAAAATACAACATAATTTTAAAATGTATTAGCAACTTTTATTTTCTAGAAATTATTTTCACCAAAATTAGCTAGGATAGCACTTTGGAATAGGTTGTAAGGCACACTCTCCAAAGCATCAAAACACACAGTAGTACCTCGTGATAGGGAGAGTTCAAATCCACATGCTATATTTTTTCCTAGGAAGCCCTTCTAACACAAGGTTCAATCATGAGGTCGCATTAGGATTGGCAGAGTTACCCTACTTTGTCGGTCTTGGTGTAGAGATTGCACATATTATTGGGGGTCACTTGAGGGTATACCCATGATTATGTGTGGGATATTCTCTAGTTGATTTCAGGCTAGATACCTTGCCTTTGTGCGTGGATTGGACTGTCGACTGTTTCCCCAGGAATCATTGTCATAATTGGTAACCTTAGTAGCCTATCTCTTTAGGGTATTTACACAAGGTGACTATGGAGGGGCAAGTCTTCACGGTACTTGGAATCAACGTTGGCCAAACTCACTCGGGATCCTTGGAGGGTATACCCATGATTATGTGTGGGAGATTTCACCAGGGTGTAAGTTCATTAAGAAGGTCATCAACGTAAATTTTCCACCCACTTTATGCCAACCCCTTCTTGTCTTGACTTCATGACATTGGATTTCATCACCAACTAGTGATTTCGAAATAAAAAGGTTTGTTTGCTTGGTTTGATTTCTATATTTTATTAGTATGTGTTGTTTTTTTCTCTAGTTGGCCATATATTTTTTTCGTTCTTTATTTGGTTCGGCCAACATCGGCCTTCGCCGTTCATGTAGGATGCAAGGGATACCTCCGGAAGATCTGGAAGGTTACCTCCCTTTTCTTCCTAACTCACCAGAGGGCTCTCCTGAGGGAGAAGTCAATAATTAAGTAGCCTCATAGGTTGGAAATTCACATTCTTTAGAGGGATTCAAAATTGTTTCAGATTCTTTAGAGGAATTTAGACTTCCCCCAAACTCGTTATTGAGTATTAGACACAATGCACATTTTCTCTGGATGAATTCATCAGGAGAAATTGTTGTTGTCGAGAATATTCAAGTACCTACTGGACCTAACATGGAATCTTGAGTAGACAATCCACTTTTTCAAAGTGAATCATTTAGAACCCCGACTCACACTACTGTAATTTTTAATCCTAGCTCTGCCCCTTATTTAGTGCACGACCTTTTTGGCACACTAGGAGTGAGTCCTGATCAACCTATGGCATCGCAAATTATTGACACATATGTTACCTATATGGTACCTTTAGATCATTTTACTGGCACAACCAGTAATGTCGTCATAGTTTCAGACCAATTGTTGGTTGGTTCTCACTCAATTCTTCCTCTCCAGATGGCCCACTCTACCATGGTCCCACAAGCTATGACTGTTTCTACCGAAAATGTGGTTATCACTCAAGCTCCTATTGGAACATCACTTCCTCTTAGAAAAAATCCATCACTCCCCCCTGGGTATAACACTTTGAATACCTCCATTGCTATTCCTACCCAAAATCCATCCATAGGGTCGAAAATTTTTGTTCTTGCTGGGTATAATGCTATTATTCATTTTGTTCCTACACCTACCCAGGTTCTCTCCAGGGGGCCTTATATTCCTCCTCCACCTTTGTTTGGAGGATCTAATCATCCTGGCCCTAGTGGCTCCAATCCAGTTGGATGCACCAGTCATTCTGTTGCTTATGGTTACAGATTCTCATTGGAGGCCAACCTCAAGTTGGGGGGAAACCTCAATTTGGGGGGCAACCTCAGATTGGGGGAAAACCTCAAGTTGGGGGGGAACCTCAAGTTGGATTCCATAACCTAGTTTATGGACAAAATATACCTGTGTTACAATATCAACCTTGGAATCTTCCTTTCCAAGGGAATCAAAAATCGTCTGGGGGGAAACATCCTCAAATTAATTCTGTTGTACCTCCTAATTTCGGTCAACCGTATCTAGATTCTATGAATCCTACTTGGGGTCAAAATTTGCAGTCTAATGTTCCTTTCCAAGGGAACATACCTAATCAACCAAACACTGTGGGATATTCGACTCAAAACCCTCCACAATTGAATCTGTCAGGACTGTATAAATATCCACAGACTGCTTATGGTCCTGTTGGTATACCTATGAGACTTCCTCCTCAAAACTACCAGCTTCCTCAAGTGAACAGACAGTTTCCTTTCCTTGCCACTTTGTATTTACCAGATTTATCTAGGATTTTCAATGATCCTATTTTTCATTCTCCTTATTGTCCCGTCATACCAGGAAAATTACTGTTTGACATTCCTAAGTTTGATGATCAATTAGGAGAAGACTCGAATAATCATGCCATGACTTTCCATATTTGGTGTTCGTCCAAATCATTGATGGATGAATCCATTGGATTATGAATTTTCCAACGAACTCTCTCAGGTTCGAAAACCAAATGGTACATTGAGTTACCATGAGGATTCTTTAATGACATTAATACCCTAGCCATGGATTTATTAACACATTACCAGTTTCCTATTCGTTATGAGACAGGAACCGAAATTTTGAGTTCTTTTAAACAATCATCTTCACTCATATTTCTGATCATATCCATGAGTAGAGGAGGAGAATACACTTAATCAAAGTTACCTTTCCTGATCAACTATTGGTTGAGTGGTTTACCAAATTACTCATTGGGCCTATAGCATGTGATGTTTCCATGGGTAGTGTCGTCACTAAAGAGTAGTCGATTAGTCGTGCTCAATATCTAGATATCGTTTATTTGCAAACAATCACACTTTACGACTTGATCCTTGATTCTCCTCGTCCATCCACGAATCCTACTCCATCGCATACAGTAGCTTCTCATGCTGCTGATGGTGTGATTGAAACCTTTCACGCCGAGACTCAGTCTACACAAGCCAGTCACACCAATCCCAAGTCTACTAATTATAATGTACAAAATACTCCTACTCCTACTCCTTCTTTCGGTAAGACTTCTGAAGTTAATTCAATTCAATCCGCACCTACCGGTAAAAATCAAAATAAAAGGAAAGGGAAGGGTAAGAATAAGGAGGACACAAATAATAATCAACAATCTGAGAAGCCCAAAACATGGCCTGCTGATGACAAGGACAAGCATAAACCTCATTATCCTTTCCTTATCTGTGGTGATGATCATTATATGAAAGATTTTCCTTGACGTGCTGAGGTTACTAAGTTCCTGCAAGGGACTGAGAAACCTCCTACACCTATCATCTTGTCACAACCTTTTCCTTCTCAGCAGCAGGCCCAATTGGTCATTCATGACCAACCTTCTCCTTCTACCACATCTTATGTCCGTATGTGTACTGGTGACTCCAAGAAGAATGAAGTTGCAGTCGCAATTCGAGCCAAAGATTACTCTTCTTAAAAAGAGAAAGTTGATGATTTACCACCTTCGTTGGTTCAACCTCCTCCCCCAACTTCACCTCCAAATGGTCCTCTTCATCTTGAATGAACGGATCTCGATACAGTCCTTCATCCTCCTCCCAAAGGCGTTGTTTGAAAGTCTTCATTTAATCCTCACACACGTGCTACCCAAAACTATAATATTGTAGAAGATCTTGCACAAGCACCCTCTGCTATGTTGACTCTCAAAGTCCTTCAAAATTGTCCTACTCAATGGAAGGCATTGTTAAAGGAAATTGGTGGAATTGATCCTACCGATACCAATTTGATAATCTTTGACTTGGAAGATCACATTCCAAGGATTCCTCCTTAGTTAGCATTTAAGATCCAAGTTGCCATGGAAAATAAGAATATTTGTCAAAACTTTATTGATAAAGGAGCCTCGACTTGCGTTATGTCTGTTACTTGTTGGAAATATATTGGCTCTCCTACCCTTATCGAGTCACACAATACTCTTAAGGCATTCAATGGTACAGGGTTCAAACCTTACGGTGTTCTTCCTTCGTTGTCTATTATGTTAGAAGTTAAAGCGGTCAATGTCGAGGTTGAGGTCTTTGATGCACCTCTTGATTATAACCTTCAACTTGGTCGTAGCTGGATTGATTCCATGCACGTAGTTGTGTCTACCCTTTTTCATGTGTTATGTTTCCCACACCAAGGAAAGGTCATTACTGTTGACCAACTGGCCTTCTTTAATTCCAATTCACGTACTAGAAACATACATTTTATCTCGAAAACACCTCTCGGTTATGAGATTGTCAGCGCGGGTATTTTAAAAGATTCAACCTTGATGGGTACATTTCTTATCCGACCACCTGATATTCCTCCTTTTGTCGCTTCGATTAACATGATATCAACCGATGTTCTGAAACCCTTGAGTCATATGACCTGTGGATAATACCTAGATCTGGTGATTATCTTCATTACGATGACCAAATGCCTTTAAGTCTGGTCGAATCAGGTTATCAAACTATTCAATCGACAACCCCCTCTCCTCTTTCTCCCTGTGATTAATCTCCTTATCCATTTCACGTGATCTTTCCTACTGATGAGATGATCATGTTAGTCATGTCTATGGAATATACTCCATGGGACGATGGGCATCATCATTCCATTCTCTTCCTAGAACATGATACCATAGAGAGTTGCCAATGGATTTTGACTCTGTCGACCATTGTTGATATTACTTTTGTTCCTGAGTCAACACACGATGTTTTGTATGAAAGGAACTTGAGTAAAAATTTACCTATTGTTCCTGTTGACATATCAATTAAACCTAGAGTTGTGGAAAATGTTCATATCGAGGCCTCATGTTCTACTGATGAGGTCCACACTTATAAAGTGCTTTTCCAAGAATTTCGTGATGTTTTTTCCTAGAGTTATGAGAAAATGCTAGGTATTGATCCTGATATCGCTGTGCATGAGATTAAGACTTATCTGGATGCTAAAATCATTGTTGTCCCTTGACCAATTTTTGAGGATCCTTGCTCATGTTTGACCTACTTTTGGGACTTCGACAGGTTGTCGAAGATGGAGCACAAGGCAAAGCAGAGATCGTGGGATCTCAGCCCCTTTTTAGGGATTTTTGGGTTTTGGGCTTCTGTAACGGGAATGGGGATGTTGGCCCATGGGTTTACCCATGTTTAGGCCCATTTTGTAATGTATAAGTATAAATCTAGGTGATGTAGGAAGTAGTTTGATCTATGTGATTGAAGGAGGGACAAGTATGTGATGTTAAGTGCTAAGTGTTAATTTCTAGGTGCAAGTGGTAATTGTAATTGCTTTCTGCATACTGTGTGAGACTTGCAGAGCTAAGTGCAAGTGATTGTAAGAGACTGTGGAAGGTTTTGTGCTATAATAAAGGGAAGGAGGATCTAGTGAGGTGCACAGATCTCTTGTCCTCTACGAAGTAAGATATCATGGCTCTGTGCATGTAGAAGATTGACAGAAAAAAATAAAGAAGAAGAGTTGGTGGACGTAGCCCCAGGGTGGGGGCGAATCACGTATATCCTACGTTGTGGTTTCTATGTGCTTTATGGTTGTCCTCTTGTCTATGTGATTGAATACTTAGTGAACTAATGTATTCCTAGAAGGATCTAATATGGTAGCTTAGTGTTGAATAATTCGAATAAATGCTAGATTTGATCTATGTTGGTATGCTTAGTACTTGAACTTATTGGATCTATATAAATACTGCGTTGATATGTTGTTAGGGTTTAGCTGTGTTGTAAACTAAGGCCAAATATTAACGAATTGTAACTGCTAAGTGCTATGTTAAGGTGTTACAATCACAGACCTGTGTCCCAGCTAAGGTTGCATACACTAGAGTCCTGCAACCACCCCTACCTCTACCTCAGGTGAGACTTCATCTGCTTCGCAGGTGTTGTCAAAAGGGCCGGTAGTTAGGGTTTTTTTGGTGCGTTCTTGTAGCATTAAACCCTGGGTCTACCCCTGTGCCAACAAATGGTTCCATTATTGGGACCTGAAACTGTGATTGCTAGGAACTAAGGAAGAAGAAGCTTTGTGTGAAGATCTGACCTGAAACTGTGATTGTTGGGAACTAAAGGAAAGAAAGAAAGGAAACTATGTGTGTAGATCTGTTACCTTAGTGCACAATATTCTACTTGACTTGTAAAGATCTGTTCTAAGAAGAGAAGTCATATCTGAATAAAATAGGTAAGATCTCGAAGCTTTGTTCTTTGATAAAGGTAAAATTTTTATATATGGAAGCTTTAAAAGTAAGAATAGTGAAATGTTTTAGACCTGGAAGCTTTATGCTCTGCTAAAAGTAAGATTAGTGGAAATTTTTGTTTCAAGAGTATGGATCTAGGTATGTTTGATAAATATTACCCTAGTCTGAAAACTAGGGAACAACTAGAAGAGAGAAGGTTTGATATGAGTAGATCTTATAGAAATAGTGAAAGATATGTTATTCCTATGCATAGAATGAATGTTTGGACTAACAAATGGATGCAGGAACCTAGAAAGAATTTTTTTCAGGTTAGTTATTATGATCCTAGTGCACAGTTAAGGAAAGGTTGGGGATCATTTAAGAAAAAAATAGGATTAACCCTTTGTTACAGTTGCAGAAGACCGGGACATCTTGCTAAGGAATGCCCTGGAAGAAGACCTAGTTGTCTTTGTTGTAAAGCTATGGACCATGAATTTTTAGATTTCCCTCGAATGATTTCTAATTTTGAAAGAATGAATATGAGACAAGAAAACCTTGAGGAAGGTCATGAAACTGAGACCATGGAAGAACCCCAGACAGAATTAGAGACTGTACTACTGAAAATGAAAGAAACCCTAAATGATCACAGAGATATCAACTTATCAGAGATCTTCAAATAAAAAGAATGCATAGAAGAAAAAATAGGAGACTTCGACATAGACTATGTTCTAGATGAGGAAACACAGGTAAATATCATGACAGAAAGAACTTGGGAAGCTTTAGGAAAGCCATATACGATTTCTTCATTGGGAGGAATAATATTATTTAGGGGAAAGCTGATAACCCTATGTGGAAGACCCACCCAGGTATCTATGAGTGCTCATGGAGGTTCAACAGAGGAAGATTTTGAGGTTGTTAGATTCATTGAGAACAATGCTCCATTTACTATGTTATTAGGAAAAACCTAGATCGAGAAAGATCATACCAGAAGAAAAGAAGAGGAGGCCCTAGAACAAAAAAAGTAGGAATTAAAAGATTTCATGACTAGGAGGATAGCACACTTGATTGCAGAACAGGAGAAAATATCGAAGCTACTTAGAACCAAAAAATTGGATCACAAAGTTGAAAGAACATAAGAAGATTCACAGATGAGTAGAGCACCTACACCAGATAGAGAAACAGTATTACTCTCTAATCCTATGAAAGAATCTCAACAACGCGAAGTTGCTATGCCAAAAGAAGACAATAATCATAATGGAAAGAGGAATACTGATATGAAGATCATCGCGAAGAAGGCTAGAAAACTTAGTAAGAAGAGAGAAAAGGTCGAAAACTTACAGAAGGGCCCAGAGGGAACTTCGCGGAAGGAAGATTTGCAAAATTGGAACTTCGTCAGGATATTAGAACAATGCCCCATGGCACTTCGCCACAACAAAGCGATATGACCATTGGAAGTATTATAACCATTGAACCGATGTTCCAGAATGGTTAGAATAGAAATTATGACCAGAAAGATTAACATTGAACCATTGGGACTGCGCTAGAACAACATTGATGGAAAACTTCTTATCCATTGGAGAGATCTATTACATCGTGTCTACTTAGTCCGTCGACTATTTCACCATGAAAACTTTTGTGAATTGTATTAGAGCTAACAAGAGAACCCATTGCTACTGCACTATGCTTAGTAAGATCGACACTGATTCTATTGCTTTGAACACTCATCCATCCACCTGATTTTTTCGATTGAGAGCGTGCATGTCAGACGAGCTCAACATTGTGGAGAAGTCAATTGAGGAAGTTTTAATTGATATGATGGTTGAGAGAGTGATGTCCATAGGAGTTCAAGATTCATTGACATGAGGAGTGCAAGCCTCTCCGTCGAATTCTCACAGATCCAGACCATCCTGACCAACAACAGAGAAGAGAACCAAGCACATAGATGATCTAGCAAACACAAAGTTAATCTCGACCATCTTACTCGACTACATCCTGCCTCTGGAAGGCAAGGTGAGTCGTGACAGTGTCTCGAGGGACTTTGATTACACCGTGTTTACTGCGTACCTCCTGAAGGGGATATGTGCAGTTAGAACACAACAAGATAAGATCACGACATTGAAGTTCAACGAATTCAACCTAGGTGTCTGCAAGAATTACAACATGCTTTCTCCTTACAAGTATCTGACCAAGACGAAGGGGAAGAACTTGAAAATAATCCCCCAACCATGGACTATGAACCTTGCATAGTCCACCCTCTTGAATGTCATGAATATCCCACACTTTGGAAGGCACCAGGAGGTTAACGCGTGTGTTAAGATCCTTCTCTCATGTTACCATGGTCGCTACCTATGGCTAGATAGACGCATCACAGTCGATCCGAAATTGATCCATATGATCATCGGATTGAGCATGCAAGGACCTGACCCACAGGAATTCTACCTAGGGAAGGCTACAGATCGCGCATTGACACAGAAGATCAAAGATACATATGGCAATGTAGAAAAGGGGTCGCGAGGCTACAAGGTAGCCTTCATCCAGAATGGCGCAATGCGCCTAGCATGCTAATTAATTGCAGGGAAGCTAGTAAGAAAGAACAGACCCACAAAGGTCACAAGGTTTGTCATTGATCTCGCTGGGAAATGCATGGAAGGCCTACAGATGAACTAGGTGAAGTACCTAGTTAACCAGGTTGAATTGGATTTCCGCGAAGCTTAGGATCAGGGCTATGAGTTCCACTTTAGCTGGATCATAATCCTCATAGAATTTACTACCTGGGAGATGCTGAAAGGTGCAACGTTCCCAGACATTGAGTCATTTGAGCCACTCACTATGAAGTTCACCACGCTCTGGTACTCGAGCAATATGGGAAAACAGTGGCAGTCAAATGCGGTATTTCATACCTATTATCTCCAATTGAAGAGGGATATTGAAGATGTACCTCACATGACACTGAACACCCTGCATCGGTTTTGACCCCTCATGAAGTTTCGTGTATATTGACACTTCATTTATATCACTGAACGCACAGATGAACACAAATAAGAGATTTAATTGTACTACAAGCTCACAGAGGAGGACCTTGAAGAGATCACCAAGGACTGGTCTTCATAACTCCTCATCCCCACAGACCCCATAGAAATGTCAGACCCTAAACTAATCAATAGCCCTGAGACCACTCATGAAGCAAAGGATATTTTTAGACCCAACAAAATGAAGAAGACCGAAGAGGTCCAAAACTTGAGCAACGCATTAGAAGGAACTGCTTCAATATCACCTAGACGAGTGGGTGATGACGAAGTAGAAGAGACAAATGGAAAAGAGGACCAACATAAGCAAGGTGAAGTAACACCTCCTAGGGACCCTACTAATGAGGTTGATCCCTTGAAGAAAAGGAAGGTTTCTCCCACAAAACCCACTTCTCGAAAGAAATCCAGAGCCACCTTGACTAAGATGTAGATTGTGCTCACTGTGGATGACTTTGACTTTATCATCATAGTTGTAGTAGATGCTTCACAGGACATCTTGTAGAAACATGAAGCCAAGAAGGAGGAGATGTATGATAGAATCGAGGTTGAACTCAGAGGGGTACAATAGGCTCTTCAATCTAGCTGCGCAATATCCACTACGCCCCCACCATCAGAAACACCAGAATTGGGAGATGAGCTTACCCAACTTCACAGACTAGCTGATGCAACCGAAGCTCACCTTCGTCGCTCACAGGAAGAAACCGAACAGGCCACAGAGGACCTAAAGCAAGTACAAAAAGTAGTCATAGAGCAACGCCAAGTTGCACAGCAAGAGAAGGTTTCCCTCCAAACTAAGTTTGAAGAAGAAAAAGTGCAGAAAGAGTAGTTTCTCACATAGAAGGTGGGAGTAAAAGAAGCAGTCAGCAAAGCACTTTGCTCTGTGACAGGCTTAGAGAAAAAGGAGGAATACCCAGTGGAACATCAAGTAGAGCAGCTTGCAGAAGATATCCAACATATTCAACAAAGAATCACATACCTCGAGCTATGAACAATGCCAAGTACCCCACATGACGTGTGGGATCAAAGAGAAGCCACTTCCTAGAGCACAATCAAGAGGACTAGAGCATTCACTCTGGATTGAAAACAACTAAGTTCTGACAGTGCACATAATTATGAGTGACTCACTGAAGATACTGAGCTAAAGGTACTGGAGTCACGACTGCAGGAGGAAAAGAAGCAAGCAACAACAGTACAAGTGCAGTTGAATCTCCTGTCAATAGTTGAAAGGATGAAGTGATCCCAAGAACAATGCACTACTCAAAAGCAGGGCCACACTATTTAGAGCAAAGTCATGGAAGTGAGTCAAAGGCTCCAACTAGTTCAGGATGAAGCTTTCCAACTATTTGAGGAGATTGAAGTCTGAGGTGCAGAGTTGGAACAAGTAGTCACTGCAGTTGAACAATGTTTAGAGGGACCTGTCAATGAAGTAGTCATCCAAGAGTTCACTGAGTAGGAGGCCCTGGTGCAACAACATGTCGAAGCATCTCGAGCCAAGCTCGAGGATTTTGAAGCACAACTACCTAGAGCAGAGTGACTTGGGACGAGTCACATGTGAGTGTTGGGGGCCTATTGTCCCTTGACCAAGTTTTGAGGATCCTTGCTCATGTTTGACCTACTTTTGGGACTTTGACAAGCTGTCAAAGACATAGCACAATTCAAAGCAGAGATCACGGGATCTTAACCCCTTTTTAGGGATTTTTGGGTTTTGGGATTATGTAATAGGAATGGGGATGTCGGCTCATGGGTTTACCCATGTTTAGGCCCATTTTGAAATGTATAAATAGAAAGCTAGGTGATGTAGGAAGTAGTTCTATCTATGTGATCGAAGAAGGGACAAGTATGTGATGCTAAGTGTTAAGTGTTAATTGCAAGGTGCAAGTGGTAATTGTAATTGCTTTGTGCATACTGTGTGAGACTTGCAGATCTAAGTGCAAGTGATTGTAAGAAACTATGGAAGGATTTGTGCTATAATACAGGGAAGGTGGATCTAGCGAGGTGCGTAGATCTCCTATCCTCTACGGAGTAAGATATCATGGCTATGTGCCTATAGAATATTGACAGAAAGAAATAAAGAAGAAGAGTTGGTGGATGTAGCCCCAGGGTGGGGGTGAACCACGTATATCCTACGTTGTGGTTGCTATGTGCTTTATGGTTTTCCTCTTGTCTATGTGATTGAATGCTTAGTGCATTGATGTAGGCCTAGAAGGATCTAATATGGTAGCTTAGTGCCGAATAATGTGAATAAATGCTAGATCTGATCTATTTTGGTATGCTTAGTACTTGAACTTATTGGATCTTTATAAATACTACGTTGATATGTTGTTAGGGTTTAGCTACGTTGTAAACTAAGGTCAAATATTAATGAACTATAACTGTTAAGTGTTATGTTAAGGTGTTACAATCACAGATCTGTGTCCTAGAAAAGGTTGCAGACACTGGAGTCCTGCAACCACCCGTAACTCTACCTTGGGTGAGACTTCATCTGCTTCACAGGTGTTGTCGAAAGGGTCGGTATTTACAGTTTTGTTGGTGCGATGTTGTAGCGTTGAACCCTAGGTCTACCCCTGTGCCAACACTCGTTCGACAGAGACTTCACCCAGTACATCCATGTAAAGTTGTTGTGATCAAGCTTGAAGTTGAGAAACTTATTAAAGTTGTCTTTGTCTATCCTGTGGCTTTGAACGATTGGGTATCTAATCTTGTTCCGGTAAACACGAAACAAGGCATAATCTGTGTTTGTGTAGATTATAGGAATATAAACAAATCTTGTCCCAAAGAAAATTATCCGACCCATTTCATCGACCAGATTGTTGACAACTGTGTCTAGAGTGAAATATTCTCTTTGATGGATGGTTTCTTCAGCTATAATCAAATTAATATTTTACCAGTGGATCAACATAAGACTGCCTTTATTTTCCCTCGGGGAACTGTCACCTATCAGAAACTACCTTTTGGTCTAAAACATGCTGGTGCGACTTTTGTTAGGAGCGGAAGGACTTGTGGTTTTCATTTTCTTTAGCTCAATCATATACAATATTAGAGCATCCCCATTTCCAAGTTCCCTAGAAGATGAGGGGTTTGTATGTCCCATCCATTAAGTAAGTGAGTGGATGGAAGCGATCGAGCGACCACCTCCATAGTGTTCCCCTCAGCGTGCTATGTCTTATGATTTTCATAACATTAAGCACATTGTGCAACCCTATCTTGATGATCTACCGATGCATTCCATGCATCATCAAGATCACTCAACACATTTACGGGCCATTTTCCGACGCTCTCGTTATTATCACATATTTTTGAATCCAAACAAATGTGTCTTTTGTGTGGAATCCGACTGACTTCTTGGTTTTATCATATCTATACATGGGATTTAGGTAGACCCCTTAAAGGTTTTGGCTATTCTTAATCTACCTCCTCCTTCCACACTACGCCAACTCCAAAGTTTGCAAGAGAAGGAAAACTTTTTACGTCGATTCATTCCCAATTATGGTGAATTAACGAAAGGATTCACTCAGATTCTCAAGAAAGGTTACCATTCTGTATGGTATGATACTGCAAACAAATCCTTTAAATCTTTGAAACTCGCCTTAACCCGTATGCCACTACTATTTCCACCTGACTGTAGCTGAGATTATTTCTTGTACTTAACTTATTTAGAATCTGTTAGCACTAGAATTCACCTCTAGATTGCGACATAGGTAATCCCAGTACCCATCAGTTTTATGTTACAATGAATAAATTTAAGGGTGGTCTAATGGACGTAGTCTCGGGATTATAGCGCTTTAAATCAAAAAAAATGGGCTGACATGCATAAGCATATGAGGTCTTGATCTAACTTTAGTCAATAAGTTGTAGTAAAGGGTGAGTAGGGGGAAGAACTTGGGGAGAGTGAAGAGGTCTGCTATGGACGTCTAGTCTGCCAGCAACTGAGGAGGAAAATATTCGAATACAAGATCTTCTTGAACCCAAAACTTCAGGAAACTGAAAACGTCATAACAACATTGCAATCAAACATACATTACAATACAATCACAACAAATTGAATGGATCACCCAACCTTGAGTATTCAATATCAGAAGCAAAAGAGATGATAATAAAGCTAACTATCATTAAACAAGAAGTATCAAATGGAAACACATAACCAGAGAATAGAAGGCTTCATTAAAACTTTACAATGCGAAAGCTTAGCTCAACCATCAACCTTAACAAAATATCAAAACTGAGTATTTATACTTAGAACAATTTGTCACCATGAGAGATGTGACCTGGCTATTACCTTCAAATCTTTGTGTATGTTTCTTTTTCTGTCAGTCTGTACTTACATTCTTCTGTCAGAAATGATCTCAAATCAGTATGGGCTTCGCAGGAGAATCCGCTGATAGGGGAACATTGGGCTGACAGTCCGCTCCCATAGCCAGTTCTTCCATGCTTTCTATTTATGTGGTGAAACGAGGTTTCAACCACCTTCCCCATTTTCATTAACTACTTTTATCGGGATCAGGGTGAGGCTTGACACCCATGAATGTTCTAGGTGGTGCCCACAACTCCTTCCAATTGATATCGACATATTGAAACCATGCAGATCTTCTGCTGAGACCAACACGGGCGCTTTCGGCCCTTGGCGTAGCTCCTATCCATCGCTCCACATGACCTCGGGCCATGACCTTACGCATATCCCATATGAAATTTTAGGATCTCGCATTTCAGGAGTCTTCACTCCCCTTGATTTCAAATATCTCGATGTTTGATCTCGTGAAACGAACTCATCTAGATCGACGATCAGATTTACTTTGGATTTGACGACCATGATCATTTCCTTAAACAATATCAGCCGCTCATTGCTCGACAAGTGCTTTCCCTTTCTTTATGGCCCTGCATCCATATGATCGTGGGCTATGATCATGGGCCCAACTCCCAGGAGCATCGCGATTTCGTGTTTCGCGAACTCATGTTGTGCTCCATGCTCAAATCTTCGATTTGCGAAATCGCAATGCTTGGATCGGGTGACACACGTCTCTTTGCACTGGACGACCCAGACAATTTCATCATTTTGGGACCTTGGACCATCGACACTTCTCACCTCAGCCTTCCTGAAAGGACTTTCTCTATGGATCCTACACCACGTGTCCTTCTGAAATAGACGGCCCAGATCATTTCGTGACTTCATGTTTCACGAGTTCTCGTGACTCTACCCTTTGACTTCTCCATTCCGCGAGTCATCAAAATGATAATCTTGCGCCGCATGTCCCTCCCAGGATCTACAGCTAGGATGGCCTTGCAATTTCAGAACTCTATCTGACATTATACTTCATGTAACTCTGTGATCCTGATCACCTAATGGTCATCGATTCAATCTGCCTGGTGGATCTCCATCGTTGAAAGATGATCTTTCTCGCTTGCTTGATTTGAGTCCATATCAGACCATTCTAAGTGTTGCACTTGTCCTTATGGTTGCGACCTCTGTGAACAATTACCTAGACAACTGAATGAGGGCTTGGGAAAACAAATGATCGGTGATAGAGGTCAAGAGAGAAGTGATAGGTCTTAGAGAAAAAAGGTCAATCAAACGGACAAAGGAAGACATAAGTAAAACTACGATCCAAGAGGAAAATATTACAATCGGGTCTGCAAAACGAGGAGGGACATGCAAAAATACAGACCTAGGTAGAAACCACAAACCCCTAAGGATTTGACAAGTTTATGTGATAACATTTGGCTCCACAGGGGATGGCATTCTCCCTGCAAGCTGCCAAGAACAATTAGTTCTAGTTTCTTATCTTTGGTTTATGGAGTCTCCTATTAAAAACAAAATAAACATAAAACAAGAATTGTATTTACAATGGTAGGAAGCCGACTACGTATTTAAACCAAAAAACTTTTCAGGAAGTGCCCATTTACAGGGCCACTAAAAATTATGTTACCCTCCAAATTTTGCAACCTGTAAGTATTATTTGAAAGTGTCTCAGAAATTTTGAAGGGTCCAATCCAAAGGGCTTCAAATTTACCATGCTTTCCCTTGTCCTATCTGGGTGCATCCCATTTGAGTACTAGATCACCCAACTGGAAATCCTTTTCTCTACTCTTCTTGTCAAATGACTGCTTAATCTTCTGATGATGGTCATGTGCTCTGTCCAACAAATTTTATCTAGTTTCCTGCATTTCTTCCAGCTGTAATATTCTCCTGACCATGTCATTAGGTTCTCCCTGGTAGTCTTGGAATATTTTTTCCATGAACAAGGCGAGCTGAGAAGGAAAGATGGCCTCAAATCCATACACAAGCTGAAAAGGAGAGGCTCCAAGAGACCTCTTTGGTGTCACTCTATCATCCCACAGAGGAAACTTGAGCTTTGAATCTAATGCTTTCTTGTTTTCATCTAACAATCTTTTGATAATATTTATAAGGCTCTTGTTAGAGGATTCTACTAGTCCATTCCCTTGGGGGTAGTAGGGAGTTGAGTGAACCAATGAAATTCCAAAATGCTCACAAAACTGGATTAATGGCTTGGACTTGAAGGATGCAACATTATTAGTTACAATCCTTTTCGGAAAACCAAACCTTGCTATAATATCTTCAATAAAACCAATGATTACTTTGTGAGAAGCACTCCTTGTGGGGATAGCTTCTATCCATTTGGTGAAGTAATTGGTGGCATTCAAGATCCATCTATGTTGACCACTCGAAGGAGGATGAATCTCCCCAATAAATTCTATGCCCCACTACTGAAACGGTCCTGTAGCTACCACAGGCTTCAATGGCAGAGACTTGAGTTGTTGCTTCCCAGAGAATTTCTGACATTTGATGTAAGCCCTGATTTTCTCATAGATATCAGTGAACAGAGTGGGCTAGAAGTACCCATCCCTAAGAATTTTGTAGGCTATGGTTCTCTAGAAGTGATGTCCCCCACATAGGTTGTCATGAAAATCAAACATAATCCTTTGAGCTTCCTGTGGTTCTAAACATCTCAACAACACTCCTAGAGGGTATTTCCAATACAAAACCTGGTCGATAAGGCAATATATAACCTCTTTAAGATTTAAATCCCTTTCCTTTCTCTTCCCCATCCCATCTAGAGGTCGTAAAATTTGTAGAAAATACATGATATCTTTGTACCAAGCACATTCTGCCAATGGAGGGCTATCTTGAAGGCCTTTATCAGACACTTTAGCCTGCTAATTTTCTAAGCGAGCGTTGATGAAGTTAACCTCCAAATCTTTACAATTAGAATCAAACAACAACTTGGCTAAAACCTGACCTTTAATTATCTTGGTGGGTTTTATTTCGAGATCAAATTCAAGGATTCTGGAAATCCACTTGCTCCTTCTCTCGTCTATGTCAGGCTGAATGAGAATGTACTTCATAGATGTTGAAGGAACATATGCAATGATTTTTTAATGCAAAACATAGGCTCTGAAATATTTGATGGATTTCACCAAAGAGCATGCCTACTTATCCATGATGTCATATATGACCACTACATCTCCGAGTGCTCTGTTGAAAAAGGAAATAGCCTGCTCCAGCCTTGATTCATTCTTTTGTAGTAAAACGACGACCTCTATGTCAAATGAAGCAAAGGAAAAAATCAGAAAATCCTTGGAATAATCAAGACTGACTAGGACTGGTGCTTCAATCAATGCCCTTTCGATATGGTTGAAGGATTCTCTGGATTTGGCATTCCATTTTACTTCATTCCCCTTCCTGAGCATGGACATGATATGCTTCACCAATTCAACAAAATTTGAAACAAACCTTCTCAGAAAATTGATTTTTCCCAGGAAGGACTAAACTTATTTCTTGGATCTGGGAAGTGATAAGGCTTGAATAGCTTCTACCATGCTTGAATCAATCCTAACCCCCTCAGCTGATACAATGTGTCCTAACAATTTTCCTTCTTGCATGGAAAATACAGACTTCTTGGGATTTAGGGATAGACCAAACCTTCTGCATTTTGAGAAGACGTTTCTCAGGTGTTGACCATGTTATTCATCAGATTTGGAGAATACTATTATGTCATCCAGATAGATGACCACAAATTTGTCTCTTTATCTAATGAAGGCAATGTCCATGGCTCGTTGGAAGGTTGCTCCCATGTTCATCAATCCAAAGGGAATTTTGGCATACATGAATGTGCCCCAAGAAGTCGTGAAAGATGTATTTTATCTGTCTTCAGGCAGGACAAAGTTCTGATTGTAGCCAGAAAATCCATCAATCATGGAGATCTTGGATGCGCCTATCACCCTCTGCAACATGTGTTCCATCTTTGGCAAAGGGTAATTGTCCTTCTTAAAGCTTATGTTCAAATTCCTAAAATCAACACAGAGTCTGATTTGTACGCTCTTTTTTCTTACTGGGACCAAGTTGGCCACCCATTCAAAGTATCTCAAAGGGACAATTATTTGGGTGTCCAACAACTTCTTTACCTCCATTTCCATAATAGGAAACATCATAGGATTTATTTATCTTAATTTCTGCCTAAATGGTTTGGCCTCCTCTTTCAATGGGATCTTATGTTGAATGATGGTTGTGTCATATGTCTCGAGGTCTTCATAGGTCAAGGAAAAAACATCAACAAATTCTTTTAATATCTCAGTATACTCGACTCTCTACTCCCTTGATAGGATGTTGGACAACTTAACAAACTTTGGATCCTCCTCTGTACCAATATTGCATTCAACTACATCAACATCCTTAGTTGGGCCCTTAAAATTTACTGCCACATCGTTCCCATCGAAAAATCTTTCTAATGGAACTAGTCCTTTGGGAATGTGGTTTCTAAGCAGATGAACAATATGGTGATTAGCAATTCTATTTAGAAATACATCAGTGTGAGGGTCACCTTCGGGATCATGATCCTGATCAATGTGTAATGTAGAGAACTCATCAACAGACTCAAGAAATTTTTTGATCTCAAGATCGTCCTCGAACACCTTCCAATACTTGATATTGTCAGGTACAGAGGGCCTATATCTTACCTCAACATCATACCTGAGTTTAGGTGGCAGAGGGACTCTGAAATTTCTTACTGATATAGCCAAAGAGTTAGCCATGGCATTCTCTTCTCTTGGAATAAATGAAATGTTGAAAGCCGAGAAAAAACTGTCAACCAGATCCCACACTTCATTTCTATATGATCTCAGTCAAGGGTGCTTGGCCTGATAAATATTTATGATATGTTGGACGATCAACTCAACATCCCCAAACAATGATATCTCTTCAATTCCCATGTCTTTTGCAGCCCTCAAATCCAAAATAATAGCTTCATATTCTACCACATTATTGGTAGTTTCAAATTCTAACTTGAATGCCATATATACAACTTATTGAACAGGAGAAACAAGGACCACTCCAGCTCTAGCACCTTCTCTAGAAGAGGCTCCATCAAAGAACATTTTCCACACATAGGTAATCGGAGGAGAATCTTTAGAGAGGGTAAGGGACTGCTTTCTGATTTCAAGAGGGGCTTTGGGAGCACCAGTGAGTTGTAACCAGATGGATCCCAAATCAACGTCAAGGGAAAAAATAGGATGATTGGTGGGGTCTTCTTCCTCACTAATGATATAGGCCAACTGAGCTTCTCTATACAGTCTTCTATGTATGCATATAGATACAAAAACCCATAAAAAAGATATGTTCCATTCACTATAGACTCATATAACAATCATAAAATCAAGCTGCTCCATGCACTATATTCTCTCTTTCTCATTCATACACACTTCTAACTCTAGCACATACTCATGCAAGACTTAGACAAAATTGGACATAAAACTCTTTCTTTATGTTCTAGTTGACTCTTTGTTACTATGCTTTGCTCCCTCTCCTACTCTCTCGACTCCTTTACTCCACTCTCGTAAGTGAAAAAAAGATCCACACACTTTACATGTCTGCATGCCACCCCCGAATATTCCTGGAGCATGGAAATCCTAACTAACTTTCCAACTCATCCATAACTTTTCCCATGATCATTCGGGTTGTTATAATACTTTATTACAAAATATTTCCGAATATACTCTCGGATTCACTGCATGTGGTATTCTTTTTTATTCCTTACGGGCAATACAAAATTGGATTGGCATGCACAATATTCCTTTGGTTGGCGTTGTTGCTACTCCTTCTTGGCACCGCATAATGTATCTTCATGGGTGCATGCATAGTATTGATTTGTGGCACACGCACAACTTTCCCAAAACATTGGGTTCCAACAGGCCCCCAACACTATTCGTTGGCTAGTCCTCAAGCCAATGACATTGTTTATGGTTTCACATAAGTTGTTGATGACACTGTCATCATGAGTTCTTGGATAAAATTTTGAAATTGGTTGTCAACGTCATTAAAAGTGTCTTGTAGCCTTTGTGTGATCTGGAAAGCCTCATCTACATCAGTTGATGTAGCCTATGGGGACTAAAGTTTGATCAGTGTTGGAGTTGTTGCTAAGTGTGTGGCTTCTAATTGGTTGTAATATGTCTGGTCTTTTTTGGTTGTGTCGAGTCTTATGCCATATATAGTTTGTTGTTTTGAAAAGGCCATGGTAATTTTCCAAGTTTTTCTAGTGATCATTGTCATTGTTTCTTTTCTTTCACCTAGGGGTAAGGACGATAGTGCCTTCTGTTGATGCATGACCTCTGCTTCAATGGCTCAAATCTATTTATCAATGATACATATTTCAGGTGGATTATGGAGGTGATTCTAGAGTGTGAAGCTATACTTGATGAGTTTCGTGAAGTCATTGATTCGTGCTTGTCCCTTCTTCAATGCTTTCTCTACCATGATGATCTTATGTTACAACTCCTGGTTAAGTCCACTTGAGCTTCTCACTAAGATCAAGATTTTGAGTCTCCAAATATTGGATGCGCTCCTAACCATGCAAAGTTTGTGATGTGTAGGTATGTCCGACCTATCATCTCATGGCTTGGGTAACCACGCATAAAATTCATCCACGACACTGATGACTTATTTGTAGACTGTTGGCATTGTTTTGTAGTGGGATTTAATTTCAGCATGCACAACAAATTATATGGCATGGAGTGTTTTGGGCTCCTGATGTGCAACTTCTACCTCTTGACGCACTTGCACTTCTTGTTGATGCTTGACCTGGTTGTCTTTGTGTGCATTGAATTCTATCTCATGTTGTCATTTTAGCTGTTTAGAAAAATAGATGAGGGCCTGATGTCTATCTCTAAGATCCATCATGATTGTGGTCATAAAATTCTACAAGTCCTGTGTAGGCACCTGTGTGAGTTCGATCTCAACACTGACTGAAACAAAAGAAACAATGACCAATGAGCTGACCCACAATAATACTCTTTGGATACTATCGTTGGATTTTGTTATCTATTGTGCCTGAGGTGGTTTATTAGGTGGTGAATCAATGGATAATTGTTGATAGAGATTGCCAAATTTATATGCAACCTCTTTCTGTATTGCTTGTTGTATCATCAATTGTCCCTTGAGCTCCTTGACTAATCTTAGGATGGTTGTGATAGATTTCCCTATTTATCTTACCAAGGCACTGGTGTCTAGCCCTTTAATTTTGGTTGTCTATCATCTCTTGTTGGGAAATTGACCGAGCGATATAGTGTGTTGTGTGGATGGTGCAGGGATTTCCTCCTTGATGGGAGTAGACTCTGGTGGGGGAGTGGGTGTCCGTTCTTTGTCCATTTTAGAATCTAACTTGATTGAGGGTGGATATTATGGAGTTGAGGGATATTTCCATTTGGGGGCCCTATCTTGGTTAGCCTTAGACTCCTCCTCGATGTGAAATTTCTCATTTGTGGGTTGCTTGCATTTTCCTTTGGAGGTGCCTGCTTTTTTCTGCTTGGACCCTAATGCATATTCTTTCTGTCGGACTACCACTAATACCCTTTCCTTCTCTTGGTTTCTCTCCATCATTGTCTCGAGATTCCCTTGTTCTTATTCGAAAGGAGGTTTAAATTCATCATCTCGTTCTTTTAGACCTTGTTGGATGTCTTCTTATATGATACAAAAGGGAACCATGGCGGATGCAACTTGCTTGTCTGTACGTGGATAAATAAAAAAATTATGGAAATCACATTCAAATTGAAGGTAGGCCTCGTAACTTCTCATGATAATTTTTGGGATGCGCATCATGAAATTAGTTGCTTGGATAGGCTATGTGTACCACTTATGAAATGATTTGTGATTCTCAACTTGGACTTCTTGTTCCTTTGTGTACTTGAGTGTAAAAAAATTAGGTGTGGTGAAGGGGGCACATCAGTTGCATCCTCCTTATGGCCGGAGGGGGGGGGGGGGGG
>ML780975.1:611946-628838 GCA_009831015.1 Picea engelmannii
TTGACTCAAAATTTTGTCATTTGATACAAAAGCCCACAAATAATTGCAAAGCCTATTTTATTAGACTATGCCATATATAATTAGTAGGTGGGGTCCCCTTTAAGAGAACTCATGGATATTAATTTTCAATCATTTCTCGTTTTTTCTTCAAACATATGATAATAAAGGTTCCACATATCAGATTATTTATTCTTCGCATGATGATGCATTTCAACCTAATATGTAGTGATGGTTGCTTCCTATTTCCATTTTGATAACATAGCATTTATCAAAAGAAAACTATGCTATACATGTTCACACATATAAAAGGGTTAGAGTCATTTTTGGAAACAAGTTTTATATTGAATATGATTTATATGATTCCCTTATGCATATTAAATGACCTTTCTATCAAAGTCATAATATATGTCAAATATTTAATTACTCTAAATCAATTAAGTTCTCTATGGGAATGATTCATACTATGGATGAAATAAGTTAAGTTGCAAGGACTTGATATGTGATATGATATCTATGGCACATAGACATGGTTTTATGATATAAGTTTTGAGTTGATGGTATGTTATATATATGGATCGTGGTATGAATTTCAAAAGGGCTCAAATTTGTTTTAATAAAAGGTAGCTTGTATGTTTCTCATTGCATGGTATAATTTTTGGTATATTGGACACACTATACAAAGCATAGTGGTTGACAATGATAATGATTAGATCCTATCTTCACATGTGAATTACAATATTGCGATTTGGATATTTATAAGATGTGGCAAGGGAGGATCTCCATGATCAAAATGTTGATATGGCTTGTGGTTGGCACTTACTTGGAATTTTTTTGAACTGACGATTGGTCTAACATGTTATGTGGCATATGACAAGGATTTAAATTTATGATGTGGCATATATTCTGGAATGAGGTTTACAATATTATATTTTAATTGAGTGGTGGAGATGTCCATGCATTGAATACGATGGGATGTGGGAATTTACTCCAGAGTCCTGTGCCCGTCACCTTGCTATCTTGAGGGTTTTCAAGGTTCATTTCATTTTTTCTTGCTGCTGAGAGAGATTTAGCTCTGTTTGCTGGTCCAAAGCCTCGCTTCAAGTAGTTTTGGTAACTGTATTGGCTCTTAGAACTAGTATAAAACACATTTCAACAAGGTATGAGTTCACAACTTACTCTACATATTTTACAAAGTGTTTGTCCATGTTGTGGTTAAATTTGGCTATGGTTAGCATTGTTGTGTGCATGGAATATTTTCTCTCTCCATACTTTGTAATTGATTAAAGAAAAATGAAAGAAAATATGGTTGTTTGTCAAGGAATTAATTTTTTTTGTGTCATGTATATTTCATCCTCTCACTTTTCATATTAGTTTTAAAAGAAGAAATTTTAAACAACTCCTAGTTTACATGAATTGAGGTAAGATTTGAAATCAGTTTCTTCATCACATTTTGTGGTTTCTCTGGTCATTTTGGGAATAACGTAGTTCAATTTCGTGGTTTGAGTTTATGGGTTTTATTCATTTGAAATCAGTTTCTTCATCACATTTTGTGGTTTCTCTGGTCATTTTGGGAATAACGTAGTTCAATTTCGTGGTTTGAGTTTATGGGTTTTATTCTTGTAAATATTTAACCCATCGTTGAGTTTTGCTATGATTTATATTGGTTCCCTCTGTAAAATAAGAAGTGAAGTTTGAGTTATGGTTTTAATTGGTGAACCCACGGTTTGCAATCTTTAGTCAAAACCACATTAGATATGCTAGTCTTGGATAAGAGGATGGGTTTAAAACTCATCCCTATGATGAACTTTGATGGACTTGAACTCTTAAATACGTGTATGCACTTTGTTAGCTACACACCCATGTTTACTTCAGAGCCAAAACTCATGAATTTATGATATGGGAAGTTGGTTTTCAGTAGATATGAGTATTGTTTCTCATGATTGGAAAACGTTGTTTGACAAGTGCCAAGTCCAACCTTAAATGGAATTTTCGAATAATTTTATGATTCTCCTTTTAGGTTTGAACCCGAGTCTTTCAGATTCCAATGCATGCTCTTTACTTGAGGTCATTACTAGCTAAATTATTTTTTTCTTTGCCTCTTTCCCTCGATTCAAATGGTATTGTATGACAGTTCGAAAAATTCCAACTAGAATTTCATGAAGTTCTCATTCACATACAATATGGTGTAGTTTATGAATTGACTAGAATAATCATTTGCTGGCAATTTTTGAATGATTTAGTTAAACTAGAGGCATATTAAATAAGTTGATATTTAATTATGGGTCATACTAACATTATGAGAGTAAGTTGGGACCCAAAACATATTTAATTATGTGATATAGGGTATTATTTGAAGTTTGGGTTGGTATGAAATGACTTGATATTAATGATAAACCTACAAATGAAATGTTGGTTACATAGTACTTATGATAACTATTGAGTGAAAATGAGTCAAAATATTATAAACATTATTCTTATATTGCATACACAACATCTATGCCTGCTTTTTTATTATGGAACAATAAACATAATATTTCTTTATTATGGAACAATAAACATAATATTTCTTGATGTGGCTCAGTACTTCTTATCAATTTGATTTATTTATGGATGGCATAAGTGAAGGGAAATTGGTTGAAGACATATATAATTAAATATTAGAGGATTATTATATAAACTTTGATATTTTCCTATACTTATCTTTTTACATAAGTTACATTTGTCAATCCCATTCATAAAATCCCATTTTTCATTTTTATTCCCTGTCTATATAATTAAAAAGAGAATGAAACATGAATAATATTCAAAATGACATAAAATATAAACAACATGATGAGCATAATTTAATGTTTAGGATGCAACATAAGTGTATATTGAAAATGGATTTTGCACTTATTGGTTTCACAACGTTGGTTTTAAGTTGCAACATTAAGTAATCTCCTTGATATTTTATGTTCATAATTACGGGGAAACAAGTGGTTAGTGTATATGAACATTCTTATTTTTAGATGTCAGGTTGGATGATTGAAGAATTCTTTGTCGTCCATGTTTTCACTTTTCCTCTTCATTTCCTTTTGTGTTGCATAGTTTTGTTAGTCTTAGAGACAAGTTAATCATGATGACAAATTGTTTGAGATGTTTTATATGTTTTTATTTTTTTGACAGAAACGGTTAGAGGGATTTTGTATTAATAACAGTGAACATGCCACTGGGTTCGTTACATTGGTAAAGATTTGCTTGAAACTGTAAAACTACTGCCTGAAAATCCTAACTCAGTACATAATCGTGGAAACAAAACTATTTCAGCGAGCCTGAACGGCTTCGCGTTATTATATCATTTCTTGCCTGGAAGTTTTTTTTTTCTCTTGACACTGTTTGCCATTCAGTGCTTTGGTCGATAGCTTGACTTTCCATCAGGCCTAGAGGGGCTTCCTTGTTCGCTATGTCTGCCCAGCGTGAGTTCTGGGGTTCCTAGGTGGGTGACTTGGGAATGGCTTATGCCTGAGCTTTCCCCTTAGCAGGGGGTTTGATTTCGGCTTCAACTTCTGCTTCTTCTGCTGCTTCCTGGGCCTTGATTTCGGAGCGCGATTCCGCTGGTGCTTCTATCCACCAGGTGGGTCTTTGGCTTTTGGACGACCTTTTTTTCCTGGTTGATTTTCCACAGCTACGGGCTAAGTGCCCCATTTCAAAGCAGTTCCTACACCTGAAACTGAGATTCTCATAGTCAAGGATTTGGGTCCTTGAGTAGTCCTTGCCTTGAAGAATTATTTCCGTCGGGAAACCTTTGGAGAAGTCCATTTCAACACAGATTCGAGCGAAGGTGGAGCGGGCTGGCTTGGAGTCCAGACTTCTGCAGAGGAACTTGTCGAGGCCATTGCCAATAGATTTAAGAGACTCATCCCCCTAGAAATGCAGGGGAAAGTATGGAAGTCTCACCCAGACTGGAGCTGAAGAGATACAATCCGTGGAAGGATCGAAGGCATGGGTCCATAGCTGCATGGACAGGCCTGCTCTGCCCCAGAACCATGGCCCCGAGTTAAACACCTTGTCTCTATCGCTTGTAGATTCGAAAACTACCACAAAAAACCCTTTTGCACAGGGGAAGGTAATGACTTCTCCTTCTAAGAGCGGGTACCATTCGAAAGAGATCCAGGAGAGCAGATCCGGCAGATTGGGCCAGTATCCATTAAACCTGCAAACTAGAGCATGCCTGCTATAATGGCAAGCATGAGTTAGGGCTTCCTTCGGCATTTGAATAAAAACTGTCGGAGCTTATGGAACTGTTGCATGCAGCCCGGATGGGCGGCCTTGAAGAGAGGTAACCTCAGGAGTCGTTGCATGCCTACCGAAGAGAATACCCTGGGGTGGAGCCACCTCTTTAAAGGAGGGGGTCGGAGCTAGTGAGTTTGCTACCGATGGGGGAGCACTTGCATGAGAGAGCGGCCCGGAAGAGAGAGCCGCGACCGAAGGAAAAAGACCAGCAGTCGCCGCCGCAGCCGCACCAGGAGGGGCGTCTCCTTTCTTTGAAGAGATTAAGGAGACTACCATTTGGAGCTTTTCGAGCCTACAGGAGATGCTACAGCTGCGTTGAAGGGTGGGAAGGGCAGGAGGCCACAGGGCCAGTGGCTTGCGGGAGATCCAGGAGCGCGGTTTCGTGGAGAGACGAAACCCTAACTTTCCCCTACTAAATCTTTAGATGTTAATGAGATGTTTTATATGTTGTACCTTATATATGCACTAATTTGAAAATGGATGTATATAGATGATATTTTTCAGCAGAGGCAGTAACTGGTTTGACAACAAAGGTAATAGGGGAAACAGGGGTAGAGGGCCAAATGGATTTTAGCAGAGAGGTAGAAACAAGAGAATGCAATTTTCTATACAATTTGATGTGAATTCTGAAGAATTTAATTAGTTATTCAAAATGGTTACTTAAACCTCGTGGGACACCCAACTTTCTATCTCCCCTCATCCACAAATCAGACCTCCTTTTCAACCTAATGATCTTCAACCTCATCATAGTATCGTTGATATTCTTGATCAACCACATGTACAATTCCAGCCTCTAGTTAATGATGGCTAGAAAAATGCACCAGTCAATCCCCCTTCTGGTATTGGTCATTGACCAACTATTCCATTACCTCTTCCTCCTCCACCTCCTTTACCACCATTTTAAATAGTTTCCTCGGTAGCTTCACATGAAAATTTCCCACAACTCCCCAAAAATACAAAGCTTTAGATATTGAGCCCAAGCCATGTAAAAAATACTGGCGTAACATATCAGTCAATTCAAACTCCTTTAAAACATCTTCCTATACCATCAAATCCTTTCCACTCAGACTTGAAGATGGTATGAGAAAGATCACCTTTGATGACATGTACCTAGAGATTTCAAAGGGTGAAGAGAAGAAATCTGTAGATGCAGATTTGATAAAAAACAAAACAACATTATTAGAGGTATTAGAGGGTAGCACACAAAGATAGAAAACTTCACACAAAAAACATGACTTTTGATATTTTTTAATTTTTTATGGTGACATCAGTTTGACTTTGAGGCACATATATTTTTGGACAACTAATATTACTACTATATTTTTTTGAAGAAACTTAAATCATGCTTTAAAAGTTTTGGGAGATACACGTGCAAATTATTATGAGGCATGATTATTTTAGTCGCTGTTTATATTTATTTTTATGATGATATGTGCATAATGTATGGATTAACTATGGAGGAACAAGGGGGTGATTTAAAAATCAAAATAATGATAGAAAAGGGGCCCTACCTATTAGTTATTATATTTATTTATTATTTATCCTTATCATTAATATATTTTCCTATGACTAAAGTTATTTAACTTTAGTAACTAAAAGTAGTTCAATTACTTGAAAACTACTTTTGGAGAATACAATAAGGAAAGTGAGGACAATGAGGACTTGATACATTAAAGAGAGATACTTTTGATAAGGTTTTATCTTGTTTTCAATTGATAGGACAAGTGAGGACAATGAGGACATGATACATTAAAGAGAGATACTTTTGATAAGGTTTTATCTTGTTTTCAATTGATATTTTTGATATTTATTCTTTCATTTTCTGAGTTTCATGAGAGATAAATCCTCTTGTTGACAACATGATTATTCTAAAGGTGGAAAGGAAGAAATGACTAAGAAGCATACACTTTTGGCATACTTCAAAAGGTCATTCATTTATCTTGGTAGCCTGTTTAGTTTCATTATAATTCCTAAATTAATTTTTAGTTTTGATTAAGGATATTTTTGCAGAGTCAACACTTCATGAGCTTGTGGCTTGGTTGATCCCATATATTTCAGTCTTGGTCTTTTTTTTCAGATACAAGTTGCCTTTGTATGATTGTTAAGACACCATCCTAGACTTCTAAGTTTGATTTTGGTCCATACCCTCACAGAGGTTTGAAAAGAGGCTTTGGTTGTAACTCAAAAAAGTCATCATTAATAAAAAAATTGGTTTCTTCTCAATTGAGACTTGTGGTTACCGGTTTTCAGATTGTATGTATTCTTTATTTTGTTCATATAAATATTATAAGCATTTATACATAAACATTTTTCATCCTTTTTAGCAAAAGCACACAACTTGATAATAACATCGGGCCCAAGAACATATTTATTGAGGGGTGATTGATAATTTTGAACAGGCTATAATCCCAGGGTAACATTATCACCTATCTGACCTTAGCCTAGTGAGATTCGAAAATGCTTGAGTGAGGAATTTCCATTCCTCACTTCAACATGACCCAACTGTAATGAAATTCCTTGACGAAGTTCTGTGCCTCCAAAAAATCATCAACAAATTCATTTAAGAGATAGCATGCCCATGCCATTTGAACCCTTGAAACACATAGTTTTGCAACAATGATGACTCCAAATGGGCATTCGTCCATGCAAAGTATATTGCAAAAACAAAACTATGTCGTAAAAAAGTCTCTTTGATCATTGATATCTACAATTACTACCCCACGAAACCTTATTTACATGCCATAATTAATGTGAATTTCATGTAGGGTAGTGTCTTTATCCTTGAGAAAGTTTCTTGAGACTTGATACATGGTGTCTTCATCAATTGGCATTTCAGGTTGAGCCACAAAAGCCCACCATGCAACCAGCTAAGTAAGAAGAAAATGCATGCCCCGATCGATGGGCCTCGCTCAAAATGTGGGAAATCATCTAGAGTTAATACCCTTGATTTTTGAAGGGGGTGCTTGGCCCATTTCTAGGTGAGTACCTTCTATTTTCCATCATCCCCCTGAACTATCTTTGCATACTGGTTGAATTGCAACTTTGGAAATTGGGCTAGATCTTGGATATTGTAGTCTACATTCTACAACAAAGGAAAATTCCCTAACTGAGGGCCCATGAAGCTTACATTGGAAGGGCCAATGAGCATAGGATCCTGCTTCTTCTTAATGGCCTTCACCTTCTCTCATGCATGTGGCTTATTGGGGGATCGATTTGATATGATTGAACTATTAGGACTCTACCAATTAGGTATTTTCCCCCTTGTCTCTGCACTATGCTCTTTGTTTTCTTGGATGAAATGGTGAGTGGACTATGGTTATCGAGTTTTAAATATACGAAGGGTGGTGTATCCTCACTGATTCCTACTACCGAGTTGTTATAAAACTCGTTTATGAATTGTTTTCCCTGTTATAACTGTCACATGATGTAGGTACCTTATTTCCATAAATGTTTGCTTTTCCCCAAGTCGTCATCACCTATCTACTAGCTAACAAACCACTTTCCCTACCACCATATCCACTTGCATATTTTTAGTGAGATTTCAAGGATTTCTATTCCACCCTTTTGATTTTAATATGGCATTTAATCCTTAATATTTTCCAAAACAGGAAAAATATTCACTGGTACAACCTATCGTGTCCCACTTTATTATGCTAAGTTGTCTATGCCACCTATTTATTAATCTGATGTTAACTACTCTACCCATTCCCTAATTCCTATTCTATTGGAGCACAATGCATGGTTACTGTGAACCCCTACTCCACTCTAGGTATGTCATCCCATCGCATCCGCCCCTGGCGGGATGTGATGCTTCTTCACTTGAATCTTGTTCCTCAGCCCTTTCCATGGAGGGTCATTGGTTCTTATGGTTGGGACTAGGTGATTTAGCTGACTACCCAACTATTAGTTTGGTTCAAACTCTGTCCTGCACCACCCATCTACCGACGTGGTTTTAATCAAAGAAACTTGAGGGATGGGGCTACTTGTCAGCATGATGTGTTTGTAAATCAGATGGATACCTCATGTATTCATAATCTTCTTAGGTATCCAATGCCTTTCACAGGAACACATATGTTCTTGGGTATTTACCATCAGCCAGAATCATTCTTTGACCGACTCCTCCATTTGCATCCATTCTTGTGAATGTTCACGATGCACTTCCAACCACTATGTAGGTATTCCTTCCAACACTACATCGAGGGCCCGTATTCTATAGGTCAAGGGAATCTTCTACATATGGGTAAGAAGCATATCCACTGAGTCTATTCCATCAAAACAATATAGGTTGTAGGGACCTATCCCAATCTTGCATGCTGATTTGGTAATTCATGCACATCTTCTTGTTGAAACCTCATAGAGATTCTGTTTCCATCTCTCCATATCATCCTCTGAATTTGTGTCATATGAGTGCACACTTCTCCAGCTCATCTCACCATCCATTGCAGGATTGATATAATCTTCCCTGCACCCTGTAATATGATATATTTTCTCAATAATGGAGCTCCACGCATCCTCATTCATAGGTTCATTATACCTATCACCCTCATTTGGATCTAATGGCGTAATGACACGCAAGGTATTTGTTTAAAAGGACATTTTCCATTTCTTCAATTTCAAAAAAATGTTGTTTTCAAATGCCCAATCAATTCCAAGTAGCACGGGGTAGGGATCTGAGTCATCCATGATCTCAATCACCTCAAAGTGCATTAGTCTTCACCCCTTCAATATTCACTTCTACTTTCTCCAGCCGATTGATGGCATATATTCGGTATTGGTTAGCGATCCTGAGTTGAATGGGGGACCACACCAAGTTTGGTTTTCCCATCAACTCCCAAGATTTCTTTAGTAATATGTTCACATTGAAACCCATGTCTAACATGGCACCATCCATCTCATAGTTTCCAAGTTCATCTATCATCTTTAACTCTCTTCTTGTGTGCTTCTATTTACCCACCTAGAGTACATCCCTTTATGGAAGTGAGGCATATATATATACAATGGTCTCTTCTTCTCCCATACAATTTGTCAACATATGTGTCAACTTCCTTGTAGCCTTAGGATCACTTAACATTTTTAAACAACAACATAAGAAGTTACGTACTTGATCATCTTCTTTCTCTTCGCGACAAGTGTTTTGTTGCATTTCTTCTTTTATAGTGTGTCATAGCTCTTCATGTGCATGCTCCTATATTTATTTTTGTTTGGCCCAATGCACCTCTTCTTGTTTGTGGGCTTCTTCTACCAACTTATATGTCACACATTGTATCTCCTCACACACATGAGCTTCCTCCAATGATTTCTATGTTTCTCAGTGTAACTCTTCATAGACACGAGCCTTCTCTAATGACCTTTGTGTGGCTCATGACACCTCTTCATGCATCCTAGATTCCTCCAACGATATTTGCATCGTACATTGTAAATATTCACATTCTCTATCTTCCTCTAGTTCCCTCTGTTCTTCACATAGGAATTTCTTCTACTGCGCAACATCAAACTTGGGAGGTTCTTGCACAACTTTTATGATCCCCCTTTCGATGTTCTAACCTAAGATTTCTTCACGCTCTAAGTCCATTCCCATTTGAATTCCTCCTTGGGTTACCACCCACATATTATATTCTTCCTCTAACTTCCGATCTCCATGTGGCTTCACAATCACCATATTGTAGTGTGCATTCTTATCTTCCCTCTTTACCAACAAATCTGGGCAATCTTCAGTGACATGATTTGTACAATGGAAATATCCATAGAGTGCATGGGGTTTGGTACAAAATCGTGAGATGTGGTCCACTTTTCCACAATTAAATAAAATGGGTGGTATTCCTCCACCACCACCATATCCTTGTCCATATCCTCCTCTCATACGTCCTTGGCACCCTCCTCTATTTTCACCTCTACGGTCACATATAATACAATTGCTAGAGAGAGGTTGAGATGAGATACAACACAATCACTAGAGAGAGGTTGAGGTTGAGATTTTGGAGGGGGGATAATACAATCGCTAGAGATAGGTTGAGATGAGCTATAACACATCCTACTATGGATTGCAGAGACACCAACTTGGAGGCCACCTCCATTTCTTTCCCATACATATAGTCATGAAGGTATTGGATTCTTCTTCCCACTCTCTCAAGTTGAGAATGTGATTCCTAGCCTCAATTGCAGATTGGTCCTAAACCCTATTATTCTCCATTAATTGTTTCTTAAAGCCCTCCTTCCACCTAGAATGTTGTAGGGTTGAATATGTAACATTGTTATGGGCTTCTACTTTAAAATATTTTGCAAATCCTTGTTGATCCTAAAATATGCCTAGTCATTTATGAATCTCTCTCTTGTATATTCCGTTCCTACAATTAGAAAATTTTCCACTTTATCATGGGTTCATGAGTCTTGTTATAAATTCCACCTCCTCTAAAGTGCACCATTGTGTTCCGCCATAACCATAATGCAACAATACTTAGTTTATTTTGAATTATTTTGCGGGTTCATCATGTATTCTTTTTCAAGTCCAAAATTTCGTCATCCCCAAAATGCACTGCCTTGTTCTGCCATCTTCATTTTGTACCATACTTAGAATTTTTTCCAATTTTCACCGTGGGTTGAGTTTACTCTTTCATCGAATTTTATTATCATGACAACTATTCCATCCGTTCGCTTCACAATACTTAGTTATTTCTTGAGTTTTCATTTCTCTCTTGACACTTCAATACTTAGCCAATTCAACCTTTATCGTGGGAGCAAAGATCATATCACAATTCCTAAGAAATATTTTTCCTTCCCCTCCATCTGTTCACTTTGTGATACTTAGTCATTTTGTGAGATTTTACTGTGAGGTCATAGGTTCAGACTTACTCTACTATCTCTTCCTTTACATCCATATCTCCCTCACTCCACGATGAATCCTTGTTTCTTCTTGTCACATTCTCTGAGTAATATTAAATCCAAATCCTACGGAAAATAATAAGAGGTTAAGTATCAAAGGGATATTATTAAAGGCCACCTTGAGACCATTCTCAATAAATTCAAATTAAATTCTCCCTTATCATCCTTTCGAAAAAAGAGTTTCAAGCTATATTATGTAAAATTATTTTCTTTGGTATTCACATTTCAAAAGAATGTACATAATCCACCAAATCCTTAAGCATGATGGCCAGAAGGAAATAGATCTTTTGTGGAGACACTCTTAATACATTTGGATGAGAAGATCCAAAATTTCACTGGTTCAGAGCATACCAATACTATTCTACATTGTCGCCTCCAGAAAGAAATGATAATGATATTTGGACATCAGGAATTTCCATAGTAGGGTGTGTTCCAGAGGTTTTTGATGCCACAGATCTGGTTTCATGGTGTATAGATAAATACAAGAAAAATCATAGAATTATTCAGTTGCAAGGACAATCCCCAATTTCTATGGCACCTTCAACTTTTAAGAAAATGTTCAAGTTACTACAGCTAATGATGGATTTTAAATTTGATGATGCAAAAGGACTTCTCTTTTCTTTAGTTTCCCAGAGAGGAATTCATAGAAGGAAGGCTTGCAGAACTTGAACCTCAATGGAATAGAAAAAAAACACAGAAGAGATCTTCGACTCGATGAAGCTATATGACTGTTGGAAGCGTCCCGACCGTTCGAATGACGCTTCATAACGGTTAGAAACATAGTTATTGCAGAAAAGATCACCATGAGACCGTTGGGACCACGCCATAATGGATGGAATCGTATTGATTGAGGATTTTCGATCCATTGGAGGAACCCGTTATGAAATTGTTTATTTAATCCATTGAATGCCTCACTGGGGACACTTTTTGCAAATTGTGATTATCCGAGATAACAAAGAACTGATTGCTATCGTGTTGTGATTTTGAGACCTCATCATCGCAGCTGTAGCATATGATTCGAAGGATATTTTGCAGCAAAATGAAGAAAAGTAGGATTGTAACACCCTGTTTCCCCCAGTTTGTAAATATAACTGGACTGGCCAAGGACTATGGCAAACTCATAAGTATGAATATGTGATGTAAATGGACCTGCAGGAAGAGGTCAATGAATGTGAATAATATCTTGAATTTATTGCAGGACTGCTGAGAGGGGATGTGCAGAAAAGAGACCACGATGGCGGTGGAGGGCTCCTGAAAAGGTGGCGTTAACTTCCACCAAGAATTAAATACCGTATTTGGACTCCACTAGCCTGGAGAACCAAAAGCGGCTCGCTGAACCTGAAATTCAATGCCTCGTAGGCTGGTAGGCAGATGGCTTAATGAGGGATGGGATGGTAAAACCGCCCATCCGTAGAGCCGTCAGGCCTGATCGACGCGAGGGTAATCGTGCCACACGCAACCTCGCGAGAGGATAAGGCGTATGGCAGAGACGATTGAGGGGGGAGATGCGAGGGGAACTCTGTCATTATGCAGAGTGAGTGATAGCAGAGAGGAAGGATTGCAACCTTTGCTCTTGGTCACTGGCAGACAAAGAGACGTAGTCTCAGAGCATCGTGGTCTCAGCTCGGGGGTGGCTAGTGGTAAATCCATTGGGATTCGCTGAGCCTACGGTTGGGTGGAAACGAGCACCCCTCTTAGTAGTTGCACCCACTTCTGGTGTTATTTCTGATAAGTATTTTATGTATTGCATCTTGAAATTCATATACTGGTATATATATATGTACTCACAGCACTATGAGATTGTGAACGATCTTTAGTGTAAGAATGTTTGTAAATGTTTTGATAATAATTAAGGGACATACACTTGTAATAGAGGAATCCATGCACAACTTACGTCGATAAAGATGAATCTAACTATGCATAAGTTGAACCAAGTCAAACTCCCAGTCCGTTCTCGGGAATTTTTTTCCCTTATCTGTATCCAGGAAAGCCCTGGGTTTGATCTCTTCACAGAGATTTCCTTCTTAGAAAGGCTTACCAAGAACCGGGAAAAAGGACTTGGATGTGAAAGCCTTAGCAATCCCTGTATGAAGGGGAATGACCCTCTTCAAAACCCCGAAGTAGCAGCGTAAGGATAAGGATTGATCAACGGATGAGATCCTTTCAGGGAACCTGCGGTCATTCACGACCGTTGAACCGAAGGAACGAATGAGGGCGTTAATTGCCTTAACCCTTTTTCCTCTATCTTCGAGGATAGAGAGGAAATCTGAATTGTGGAACCCCAGGCTCCATGAGAACACCTGGACCGTTGATCTTTCTATGTCCAAAGAGTACAAGAAAAGGGCACGACATCGGGACCGATCTAACTCGTCAGATCTGAACCAGGAATCCCGACAGTCATTAGATATTTAGGGAGATAGACGAGGGTTAAGCCTCATGAATGGGGATAAAACGGATCCGAGCCATCCATCCAAGGAGGACAGGTGGCAGAGATCCAGGGAACTCGTGAACTCGGAGGTTCGCGAGATGGGAGTCCAAAAGTTGGATGTTCCAAGTCACGAGCAGCAAGGTCATGAAAGGATCCAAGCCATCCATCCGAGGAGGACAGGTGGCAGAGATCCAGGGAACTCGTGAACTCGGAGGTTCACGAGATGGGAGTCCAAAAGTTGGATGCTCCAAGTCGCGAGTGGCGAAGCCATGAGAGGATCAGGACCGTCCATCCGAGGAGGACAGGTGGCAGAGATCCAAGGATCTCTCTACCTCGGAGGTTCGCGAGGTAAGAGCCCAAAGTTTGGATGCTCCAAGTCGCGAGTGGCGAAGCCACGAGAGGATCAGGACCGTCCATCTGAGGAGGACAGGTGGCAGATATCTAAGGATCTCGCTACCTCGGAGGTTCGCGAGGTAAGAACCCAAGGGTTGGGTGCTCTAAGTCGCGAGTAGCGAAGTGCTGAGAGCCAAGCATGAGAGGACACATGGAAACACTTCAAGGTGGGGGGCCCGTGAGATTGACGGGTGGACCCGCCTCGCCTAGAGAAGGGAGTCAATGCTCCGTTGACTCCTTGTGTCTCGGGGATTCGCGGGAGAAGGGAACGAAAGCTCAACACTTGGAATTACGAAGTCGCGAGTAGCGAGAGGCACTAGAGTTTAGCCTAGCCGACGGTCATGCATAGAGTACACTGACAGAAGGTAGCTATACCCATTTCGTGATCTCGGGTATCGGCGATTTGTGAAGAGAACTGGAAGGCCTTTGATCCATGACTCGCGAGGTTGTGAGTTGTGAAAGACGCCTGGTTTTCTTGGCCTGTGGCCCTAACCCACGATCGCAGGGATGGTGAACAGGGAAGAACTAGCCCGCACTAAACCCCGTAGGACTTCGGGGATTTTGTTCCTTGAGGAAGAATGAAAATTTTATTACTTTAGGTAGTGGATATGTTACAAAGTGGTATCATAGCATGGTTACAACACTCGGCCTGATTGGGCTCATGCACCAGTCGTGTATAAACTTCGTTCGAAACACTCCTATGAGGAGTAACCTCTGACTTAACTACCTTACCCAGGATTAAACTAAAAAAAAAAAACCGGGAAAATGAAAACCCGACTGTGTGTGCATGTGAAAGAGTTATGAAACTATGCACACATTATAAAATGAATTTAAATATGGACTAATAGCCAGCGTTTGTCTGTTCACTCCAGCGGGCGATCAACCTCAGGAAGCTACAAACGCAGCATATGGTGACTCACCAAGAGGTGGGAGAAGGCTCCCACAATAGAGACGAGGAGTCTGATGAAAGAAGAGCAATAAGAACCCCTCCGGACCTAGCTAAGACTGTGAGGGGTCTCATGGTCGAATTGCAAAGCTGCAAGGCCGATAATGAAAGAATGATGAAAGAACAAGAAAAGCAAACCGAGATCAATGCACTTTTACTGCAGAGCTTATCCGACCTATAGCGACAAATGAAGCATGAACCTGAGATGTAGAATCATGGTCGTATCAGTGGTCATACTGAGAGAAGCACGTCAAGAAAGGTCCACCCCAGAGGTAAAGGACCAGTGCCAGACGATTCCACTGAGAAGGAAGCTGGCGATTCAGAAGACTCTTCCAGCAGCAGGACCCGTTCCTATTCTCGAAAGAAACAGAAGAAGCAAAACACTTCTAAGAGTCATAAATTTGAGGAATTCAAAATGGCCAAACCTCCCTCCTTCGATGGTGAGATAAAGAAGGGAGAGGAAGCCGAGGCTTGGCTACTTGGACTGAAGAAATATTTCAGAGTCCATGATTTCTCAAAGAACCTGAAGGCCCGAGTGGCCACTTTCAATCTAAACGGAAAGGCTTCCATTTGGTGGGAAGACCTTAAGAATATGAAAGGGGTCCGCGAGGAGGACCTATCTTGGAAACGGTTCAAGAATTACTTCCGGAAGAAGTATTTGTCGGAAAGGTATTTCGACAAGAAGGCTAAAGAGTTTTATGAACTCAAACTGGGAAAACTTACTATGGAGGAGTATGTCAACAAATTCCTTGACTTACTGAGATATGTACCCTACATCAAAGCAGAGAAGGCGAAGGCCCAATGCTTCATTAGTGGGATACCCAAGGAATACCGGAACCGAATTGAATTTGACGAGCCAAAGACCATAGAAGACACTATAAGAAAGGCAACATATTGTCATGAACAATATGGACATCGGGAAGAGTCTCGTGGAGACTGGAAACCGAGGAGTGGCTCGAAATTTCAAAAGAAAGGGAGCAAATCCTCAGGATTTAAAAACTACAAGAAGAACCACAGAATGAACTTTCCAACCCAAAGTGTACTCCAGCAGAACTTTCCCTCGGAGGACGGAAATAAAACTTCTGGACCTATACCAGTAAAGACTGATAACCCAAAGAGAAAACCATTGGAATGTTGGGATTGCAGAGGAGATCATCTCCGGAGAGACTGTCCACTCCGACAACAGAACAGTCGAAAAAATTATAACATGCAAGAAGCTACCGCGGTCAATGATGTGCCAAGGAGTGTGCCGCAGATCTATGCAGCCTTGGATAATAACCAAGCTGACCACCAAGCTTCAGTGGTGGAAATAGAAGGTATGATCCTCAACCATCTGGTATCTTTTTTGATTGACCCTGGTTCAAATTTGAGTTATATAGCCCCTAAAACTGTTGATAAGTGTAAGCTACAGCCACAAAAGCAAACTAAACCATGGTTGGTACAGTTAGCCACTGGCACCAAAAGAAAGGTGGTAGAGGCCGTACCAGCTTGCCAAATAATGTTGGGTGAATTCCCCACCCAAGCAACCCTTAATGTATTACCCCTGGGATCATACGATCTGTTGATTGGTATGGACTGGCTGGCCGCCCATAAAGCCAAACTGGACTGTTACTATAAAACCTTAGAATGTGTGAGCGAAGAAGGAAAAAGGATAACTCTTCAAGGGATCCAAAAACCGGTCTCGGTGAGACAAATATCAGCACTGCAACTGAGGAAGTATTGTCGAAAGGGATGTCCCCTATATACAGTACAGGTGTTGAAAACAACCGAAGGTGCAGATCCAAGCCCTGAAGATCACCCTATCCTGAGAGAATACCGAGATGTGTTCCCAGAGGAAATACCGGGTCTACCTCCAAGAAGAGATATTGACTTCTCAATAGAACTTGCACCAGGAGTGGTGTCGGTGTCTAGAACACCCTACCGGATGAGCATGCCTGAGTTAGTTGAACTCAAATTGCAATTGAAAGAAATGAT
>ML780975.1:632238-644703 GCA_009831015.1 Picea engelmannii
TTCCTCCCACAGTAAAAGCACATAATGTTTTCCATGTTTCATTATTGAAGAAATATGTACATGATGCTAATCATATAATTGACTGGTCTATGATCCAGGTGGAACTGGAGGGAGAATTTCTACCAGAACCCCAATGCATATTGCAGAGAAAGGAAACCCGGCTCCGGAACAGAACCATTGCACAGGTCAAGGTGCAGTGGAAACATTTTGGCCCAGATGAGGCTACATGGGAAATGGAGGATTCCATGAGGCAGGCACATCCTATTTTGTTTACTTCTGTACATGTAATTCATGTTAGTAGCTAAGAACATCGAGGACGATGTTCCTTTTAAGGGGGAGGGAATTGTAACACCCTGTTTCCCCTAGTTTGTAAATATAACTGGACTGGCCAGGGACTATGGCAAACTCATAAGTATGAATATGTGATGTAAATGGACCTACAGGAAGAGGTCAATGAATGTGAATAATATCTTGAATTTATTGCAGGACTGCTGAGAGGGGATGTGCTGAAAAGAGACCACGATGGCGGTGGAGGGCTCCTGAAAAGGTGGCGTTAACTTCCACCAAGAATTAAATACCGTATTTGGACTCCACTGGCCTGGAGAACCAAAAGCGGCTCGCTGACCCTGAAATTCAATGCCTCGCAGGCTGGTAGGCAGATGGCTTGATGAGGGATGGGATGGTAAAACTGCCCAACCGTAGAGCTGTCAGGCCTGATCGGCGTGAGGGTAATCGTGCCACATGCAACCTCGCGAGAGGATAAGGTGTATGGCAGAGATGATTGAGGGGGTAGACGCGAGGGGAACTCTGGCATTACGCAGAGTGAGTGATAGCAGAGAGGAAGGATTGCAACCTTCGCTCATGGTCACTGGCAGACAGAGAGACACAGTCTCAGAGCATCGTGGTCTCAGCTCGGGGGTGGCTAGTGGTAAATCCATTGGGAGTCGTTGAGCCTATGGTTGGGTGGAAACGAGCACCCCTCTCAGTCGTTGCACCCACTTCTGGTGTTATTTCTGATAAGTATTTTATGTATTGCATCTTGAAATTCATATACTGGTATATATATATATATATGTATATATATATATATATATATATATATATATATATATATATATATATATATATATTTACTCACAACACTGTGAGATTGTGAACGATATTTAGTGTAAGAATGTCTGTAAATGTTTTGATAATAATTAAGGGACATACGCTTGTAATAGAGGAATCCATGCACGACTTACATCGATAAAGATGAATCTAACTATGCATAAGTTGAACCAAGTCAAACTCCCAGTCCGTTCTTGGGAATTTGTTTCCCTTATCTGTATCCATGAAAGCTCTGGGTTTGATCTCTTCACAGAGATTTCCTTCTTAGAAAGGCTTACCAAGAACCGGGAAAAAGGACTTGGATGTGCAAGCCTTAGCAATCCCTGTATGAAGGGGAATGACCCTCTTCAAAACCCTGAAGTAGCAGTGTAAGGATAAGGATTGATCAACGGATGAGATCCTTTCGGGGAACCTGTGGTCATTCACGACCGTTGAACCGAAGGAACGAATGAGGGTGTTAATTGCCTTAACCCTTTTTCCTATATCTTCGAGGATAGAGAGGAAATCTGAATCGTGGACCCCCAGGCTCCATGAGAACACTTGGACCGTTGATCTTTCTACGTCCAAAGAGTAGAAGAAAAGGGCGCGACATCGGGACTGATCTGACTCGTCAGATCTGAACCAGGAATCCCGACAGTCGTTAGATCTTTAGGGAGATAGACAAGGGTTAAGCCTTGTGAATGGGGATAAAATGGATCCGAGCCGTCCATCCGAGGAGGATAGGTGGCAGCGATCCAGGGAACTCGTGAACTCGGAGGTTCGCGAGATGGGAGTCCAAAAGTTGGATGTTCCAATTCGCGAGCAGCGAGGTCACGAAAGGATCTGAGTCGTCCATCCGAGGAGGACAGGTGGCAGAGATCCAGGGAACTCGTGAACTCGGAGGTTCGCGAGATGGGAGTCCAAAATTTGGATGCTCCAAGTCACGAGTGGCGAAGCCACGAGAGGATCAGGACCGCCCATCTGAGGAGGACAGGTGGCAGAGATCCAAGGATCTCGCTACCTCGAAGGTTCGCAAGGTAAGAGCCCAAAGTTTGGATGCTCCAAGTCGCGAGTGGCGAAGCCACGAGAGGATCAGGACCGTCCATCCGAGGAGGACAGGTGGCAGAGATCCAAGGATCTCGCTACCTCAGAGGTTCGCGAAGTAAGAACCTAAGGGTTGGGTGCTCCAAGTTGCGAGTAGCGAAGTGCCGAGAGCCAAGCATGAGAGGACACATGGCAACACTTCAAGGTGGGGGGCCCGCGAGATTGAAGGGTGGACCCGCCTTGCCTAGAGAAGGGATTCAATGCTCCATTGACTCCTCGTGTCTCGGGGATTCGCGGGAGAAGGGCATGAAAGCTCAACACTTGGACTTACGAAGTCACGAGTAGCGAGAGGCGCTAGAGTTTAGCCTAGCCGGAGGTCATGCGTAGAGTACGCTGACAGAAGATAGCTATACCCATTTCGTGATCTCAGGTATCGATGGTTTGTGAAGAGAACTGGAAGGCCTTTGATCCACGACTCGCGAGGTCATGAGTTGTGAAAGACGCCTGGTTTGCTTGGCCTGTGGCCCTAACCCACGATCGCAGGGATGGTGAATAAGGAAGAACTAGCCTGCACTAAACCCCGTAGGACTTCGGGGATTCTGTTCCTTGAGGAAGAACGGAAATTTTATTACTTTAGGTAGTGGATATGTTACAAGGATACAATGTATGAAAGAATCAAGGCAGATCTGAAGGGCATACAAAAATCTCTCTATTCGAGCCACGCAGTGTCTACTGCGTCATCGTCATCAGAAGCTGTAGAATTGGGGGATGAGCCCACCCAACTTCAAAGATGCTACAGAGGCTCACCTTCATCAAGTACAGGAAGAAAAAGAATAGTCCATAGAGGACTTGAATCAAGCAAAGGAGGAATCCCTAGAGCAACATCAGGTTTCGCAGTAAGAAAAAGATGACATGAGAGCGAATTTTGAGGAGGACAGAGAGTAGATTCAGAGATTAAAAAACCAGTTTCTCATGGAGCAGACTGCGGTCAAGGAGATAGTGGCTAGATCACTTTGCTCTGTGTCAGGCTTGGCCCAGATGGAAGAAGAGACAGATGAAAGCCAAGTGGGGAAGCTCGCTGAATCCATTCAACAACTTCAAGCAAGAGTAGCAGAGCTAGAACTGTAAGCAGTGTCGAGCACTCCATAGGAAGTGAGAGACCAGAGGGAAGAAACTTCCAGGAGCGTAGTCGAAATAATCAAGGCGTTGGATTTAGAATGCAAGAAACTCAGTAACTGAATCACGTAGACCTATGAGTTCCTGGAAGAAGACCCGAAGCTGAGGAGATTGGAGGCATAGCTCCAGGAGGTGAAGCAGCAGGTGTCTACAGTGCAAGCACAGTTGAAGCTACTTACAGTAGTGGAGAAGATGAAGATATCACAGGAGCAATGCACAGTTTAGTAGCAGGTCACTGCCATTCAGAGAAGAGAGATGGAGGTGACACAGCGACACCAGTTGGTGTAGGATGAAGCCTGCACCCTCTTTGAAGAAATCGAGGGACAAGGATAACAACTAGAACAGGTGGTTGTAATAGTGGAACAATGCCTGGAAGGGCCTATCATTGAGCAAGTCGTTCAGTAGTTCACCGAGCAGGAGGCTCTGGTGAAGAAGTAATTCGAGGCAGCTCGAGCTAAGCTTGAGGCCTTCGAAGTAGTGTTGCCTAGATCAGAGTGACTTGGGATGAGTCACAGGTGAGTGTTGGGGGCCTGTTGGCCCTCGATCAAGTTTTGTGGAAACAATGGTCATGTTTAACCATTTTCGGGACTTCAACAGGCCGGTCGAAGACGGAGCGCCCAGGTAAAGCAGAGATCGTGGGATCTCTCCCTTTTTGCGGGCTTTTTGGGATTTAGGGTTTATGTAACGGGTATCGGATGTTGGCCCATGGGTTTTTCCCATGTTTAGACCCTTTTGTAATGTATAAATAAGTAGCTAGGCGATGTAAAAAAGAGTTGATGGCTTAGTGCTAATTCTAGCTATGTGCAAGCAGATGTGTTAAGGCTTGCAGAGCTAAGTGCAAACATTTTGTAAGTGCTTTGTGCATAGACTGTGTAAGGCTTTGTGCTTTGATCTAACTCGGGGAAGGAGGATTTGACGAGGTGCATGCAGATCTCCTATCCTATGCAGAGTCATCTTTGTGGCTTGGTTCTTGTAAGGAAATTGAAGAGACTAATAAAGAAGAGAAGAAGAGTTGGTGGACATATCCCCACACTGGAGTGAACCATGTATATCTTGCGTTGATGTGCTTTGTGCAATGTTGTTTATGTTTTTTATGTATTTATCTTCTTAGTGCACTGATATTGATGTGTAATAGATAGATCTATTGATGCTTAGTGAGTTAGGTATGAATGAAGGTTAGATATTCTCAGATGCTATGTGTTGAATGGTTAGATGTACTTAGATCTTGATTAATACTGTGTTTTTCTGTAATCAGGGTTTGACCTGCGATGTGAATAAGGGTTAAATACTAATGAATGTTAATTGCTAAGTTCTTTGTTAAGTATTGTGATCACATATCTGTGTCCCGACTAGGTTGCACACACCTGAGTCCTGCAACCCCCCCTGCCTCTACCTCGGGTGAGACTTCATCTGCTTCCTAGGTGTTTCCAAAAGGGCTGGTAGTTAGGGTTTTGTTGGTGCTCCGTTGAAGCGTTGAGCCCTGGGTATGCCCCTATGCCAACAGTAGGGAAGGGGTGAATGGTAAATGGCTATTAGTTATCTACATGCCCTAATATAAGATAAGGCCTACCGATATGGGCATCTACCCTAAAAATAGAAAACATCATTTTGGTATACAATGCAACAAATGAATTACAATGTAAATTTCCTTAGATAAACAAAAAAATGATCCAAATCAAGCAATCACTTTGAGGAACCTAGCTATAAATTCTATTGCTTCTCAAGTTCAAATCATAAATTTTTTTCCATGGAAAAAGTCACAATTTTATTATGAAAAACAAAAATAAACTCTCATATGATATCTCATGCCAAATTTCCCCAACTGTTCATATTGTTCGTAATGTCTACCAAACTTGACCATACTGTTCATACTAGTCATATTGTTTACCGGCTTGACCATGCTTGACATATTACAAAATATTACAAACTTAAGACATATCTATATGTATACAAAGCTTCTTTATAATATTTCAAAGAAGATAAACATTTTCAAAACATGGTCTTCAACTCCACACATTCTATCAAAATTCATGTGTCTCAACATCATTATATTCCACTAGGTGAACTAATCCCGATGGAAAACTAATACCCTCTTTGGACAATGCATATGTTTGTTGACTCAACTTCTGAAAGATGTGACAAATAGAAAAGGATTCAAAAACTGAGATTACCTCCTTTAAATTGAGCACACTATCTTTTAATTCCAGATTATGAATATGTTGCTTTCCTAACATCCAATTTTTCAACAATAGGGAATCTCCAAAGACTTGTAAAGTTTTCAATCCAAACTTAAAGGATCTTTTTAACAGAAGTTTCAACACCATTAGTTCAACTAGATTATTAGAACCCTAGCCATAGTTAGCCTTCGAGGTGAAGTAATGTGTCTCTAAGATATATAAAACCACCTCTAATCTACATAGATGTTTCAGTCCTTGGAAATCCCCATTGAAGAATCCCATTTGGAACTTTTGTCAACCAAAAGGTCCCCTACCTATCGTGACAACCAAGGAGAATAATCTTTCTTTAGAATATTAAAAAGAGCCATCATTTGAGAAATTCAAAATCATAAGTTGTGGAAGACTTGCTAGAATTTTATATTGGTAAGAGAAATGATGTTCTTGACCAAAGATGGGATGGATCCTATTAATTAGTTATGTTGTAGTACAAGAACACCAGGTTTCTTTAGAGATCCTATTTGGATGGATATCGAACCAATCAGTTCATTACAACAAAGTTGTAATGTTGCAAGAAATAATAAGGTTATTACAACAAATTCCTCTATGTAAAAAAAAAAAAAACCATCTTCATCCCAAAAGGAAAAGAAAATAATTTCTAAACTTATAATTTGTACAGGGAAGCAAGTTGTGGAGAATTCAAACCCAAGAATGCATTGGCATTGAGATAACGATAAACTAGATTGGTAAAATCCAAAACTTCTTTAGGAATCTCTCCTTTCAAATTGTTGTAATGTAAATAGAGTCCACAGAGACACAAAGAAACATGATATTAGTAGAAGATGGGATTAGAAATCCAAAGAACCTTCTGCCTAGAAAATAAATGTTGCCCACCTTATCATGCTTGTTGCAATAACTCCTTTGAATCACCCACTACAACGATCTTCCTCTGCAATTTGGGAATGCAAAACCTTCCCATGGGTTTAAGTGTTGCTTTTATTTTCATCATAATAGATAGCTTGGGTTTGTACAAAGAAGATGAAGAAATTTTGGATTGTGAAGGAGAATTTAGGATTGAAGTTAATGACATCATTGCAGAGAGTATTGTAGTGGCCATTGTTAAAAACAATTGAGGTAGAACATTTTTTATATGAGAATATAACATATCATACATACCAAAAGTGGTAGTATCCTAGGCCATGCTTGATGATACACTTGAACTCCCTAACATACATGTTTCCATCTTCACAAACATGAACACCTTACCCATGGCTCTACCCATTAGACCACTCCCATGCATGCACATCTTTGGTGCAAAATTTATGAACCCCATAACCATGCCTAAAGCCTTTCCTACACCATACTTTGTAGCAGTTTCCCTTTTTCGACATCTCAGCCCCATAACCAATATTTCCTATCAAACCAATCTTCCTTGTACCTCCCACTCATATAGTAATAATGCACTTCACCAATGAAGCACTTGTATTGACAAAATCCTCCCTTGTAAACATCCTCAACGTTGTAGACCTAAAATATTTCATTTGATTCCTTGTTGAGGCTCCTCTCTACATTGGAAGCATTTGTGTTGATGAAATCCTCCCTTGTAAACATCCCCATTGTTGTAGACCTAAACTCTTTCATTGGATACCTTGTGGAGGCTCCTCTCTACATTTGTCTTGGACCCCATTGTCCATGTAATTATGGACCCAAAGAAACCTTGATTCTTCTTCTTTCTTTGTTATATGACATAAACATCATAATGGGTTTTGATTATACAACCACAACAAAACCTCAACTTTGGCACAAAGTTTAAGCTATATGATAAATTGTCATTTTTTACATAAAATTTTCAATTAATTTTCTTCAAAACAATAGCAAAATTCTTGAAACACATTTCTTCAAAAACTCTTAAGTAAAGTTTATATATAAATGCATTAGCAAAATTCTTGAAACACATTGCTTCAAAAAACTCTTAAGTAAAGTTTATATATAAATGCATTGATCATTGTACATTGAATAATTGTGATGAACTACTACCCTTGAAAAACTAAACCACAACCCAATCAACTTATTCATCTCATTTTTTTTGTAATGTCACAGATTACTTATTTTTAAAAATTCATCATTTGTGATATTTCAAACATATTTTTTACAAAAACTTTCAACTTAACCCAATCAACTTATTCATCTCATTTTTTTGTAATGTCACAAATTACTTATTTTTAAAAATTCATCATTTGTGATATTTCAAACATATTTTTTACAAAAACTTTCAACTTAATTTTTCTTCTCTACTATAATAGTTCTCTAAGTTACCGATTTAACACTTACCCACCATAAAACATAGATATTATTGGCTTAAATGCAGATGGAAGGTAAATTGTATTTTAAATATTATATGGAATGGAATGATATAAAGTAGAGAATAAGTGTAAAGCTCATAGTTGTGATGACTATGAAGGAATTTATGAATGAAATAAAGTTCAATGACCTATATTTTTAAAATAGGTTGAGAATAAAAAGTAAAAAGGGACATATTCCATGTAATGATAACTTTGACCTTCTCAAGGAAGGAAGTCAAGGTTTGAGACAATTTACACTGAAATGAGGGAATAATGGCTAATATTTAAGTAGAAGGGATAAAATATATGGAAAGATTTAGAATATGAATCAATGCCCATTATATTTTTATGGTAACAATCAAATGAGGGAATAATGGTTAATATTTAAGTAGAAGGGTCCCCGGATGGGGTGTTAGTGGAGTCCCCGTGGCGTTGGGAAGGATCGGACACGGTGCAAGGCAGCACAGGGCCACGTGATCGGCCGTGCCGCAGTACAGTGCCGACCCGGGAGTTTAATGGTGCTTAAATATGCAATGATGTTCAGGGAAGGCGGCATTAACGCCACCCTTTGCTCCTTCGAAATTGATATTATGGCTCGGCTCGTTGAATTTGGCATTGCACCATGTTTGCGGACTGAAGGGCTCCTCCCTTCACTGCGCAAACATAACCAGGCTCGATCTGAGACTCTCTCCATTGTCCATCCGCAACTCTGGTTCCTCCCGATCCCGACCTGCTCACCTGCATCCATGAAAGAAAGAATTAGAGGGAAGCCGAAACGGGGCACACCCTGGAAGCCCCGTAGACCACCGRCCTCGCTMTCAGCCTCCCCGATGACAGGCYCCTCTTCTCATCCTCAGACCATGTCCCCTGCCGCCACCTCGCCACCAGYGCAGTCTGGGCGTCGTCGCTCTGCGGCCACCCARCCACCTTCGCCGTCTCTGCTCCTCCACTCCATGGCCACCATCYCGCGAGGGTCGCCTCCGACTCATYGCTCCCCTCYAGACCCCCRGATGCAATTCGTTGCGACCATGTCCTTCCCTGGTTCATCGAGCACCTGGAGAAGTGCTYCGCTGGCTTTTGGAGAGTCTAAACGATTGCGTCTCCACCCTGCGACCCAAYCCGACAGTGAACACTTCAKAGAACGTTTGGGCATCCTGTACGATTTAGTTTTCGAGCTCCGGCGGGAGGTGGCGGASCTCAAGTTTCGTTTGCAGGCTACTGAAGACAACGTCGCCACCTTTCTACAGGTCCTCTYAGCTATGCATTCGGAGCTCTCCACAGGTCCCTCTGGCACTGCCCCGGGGGAGGCAATTGACCCGGAGATGGATAGTGTACTGCGACAGGCAACAGCGAAGCAGAAGGAAGCGGCACGAAGCGGCCCCGTGGAGCATAAGGAGCGAGAGGAGTGCAAGGAGACATGCGGGGACGACCAGCTGCTCAACACAGAGGCAGAACCATGGGCAGAAGACCTCCGGGCCACGTGGCTAGGATTTTCGCCAGGTGTCTAGTTCTCTCTTGTTGTTTGTTCTAGGAACCATATGGCTTATAGACTAGATGGCTTACAAGATGAATTCTGTCTGTTTTATGAACCAACAATTGCCTAAGACTGTTGAATGGGGGCTGGATGGACTGGTTTCCCCTCTGTTGGGGCAGTCCAACAATTACAGCCAGTGACATTTTGTATTTTGAAACTCTTTATGCTTTAACAGGCACTAAATATAATCTATACTTCTTACTTAAAAAAAATAAAAATATTTAAGTAGAAGGGATGAAATGTATGGAAAGATTTAGAATATGAATCAATGTCCATTATATTTTTTTTTAATGGTAACAAGGTCGAGAAGGCAATGTTACATGGTCCTTGCTACGCACTATGTGTCTTGCTAATTTGAAATTCACAAATCATAATAATATCCCAAAAAACAATCTTCCATGTTTCATGAGCCTCTCCTAATTATTGTGTTAATTTGGATTTCTAAGATCATATTTTTATCATATTATTACTATTTATATAATCTATGCTATAATTATGATAATCATTTAAAAAACAATATTACAATTTATGTATTTGGAAAGCCACATGTAGATATACTTATAAGCATTCGAGTAATGTGTATCTTAAACGTATTTATTTAAGACAAATTATTATTAATTTTGGATTTTTTTAGTAATAGATATATTTGTATTAAAAACATTGTAGTTAATTTATATAATAAAGTCTTACAAAAATAAGTAAGGTTTAAAAGGTCATATTAAAAAATAATTATTAAACAAAAATAAAAAAATAAAAAAAATAAAAAAATAAAAAAATTATGACTATCAATTCAATTCTACTTGATAACAATTTTGCAAGTGTACTTTCTCATATATTAACTTAATAATAACACAACTTAACAAAACGCATTATAGAGTTGAATAAAACTAGAAATTGAAGAACCCATTATGGGCTTCATTAGTTAGGCCCACTTGAGCATCTGAGTCTTCAACTGCCATAACCATAGAGTTATTGTTGTTGACATTGGTCTTAGGAGGAAATATAGCATGCACTTTAAACAACAATGTAGTCCAACAAGGTCCCAACTAGTTGTATTAGGTACTCCATAAATGTCCATGGATTTGGGAGGAGGATAATGCAATCACTAGAGAGAGGTTGAGATGAACTACAACACATCCTACTAGGGATTGCAAAGACACCAACATGGAGGCCATCTCTAGTTGTTTCCCCTATATATATAGTCATGAAGATACATGATTTTGCTTCCCACTCTTTTAGGTTGAGAATGTGATTCCTAGCCTCAATTATTCATTAGTCATGAACCCTATTATTCTGTATTAATTGTTTCTTAAACCCCTCCCACCTAGTCCATTACAGGGTTGAATATGTAACATTCCCATGGGCTTCTTCTTTAGACCCTTTTGCAACTCGTTAAGGTCATAGATGACACAACACCTATTGTGGTAGTGATATTGTGTCATCATTATGCGTTTGAACATCTATGTGTCACCTAGGACGGATGAGAACAAAGTTGGAGGACCTTCCAATTTCATCCTTTTCTTGCCAAAAAAGATCCCAACATTTGATAACACCACTATTAAATCAAAGCTAAGCTAGTTGATTTCACGCATAAGGGTAGATGCCAACATCATACCATTCTTAAGAGCACCAAATGGGAAGTGTAAAATAGGTATTAAGTGAGGTGAATGCCATTTATTGTTTGTCCTTCTTTCCACCCTCATGCAAATATATGTGTTATGGGGAGTGTTGCTAGTCTTAATTCTTTGACAGCTCATGGTAGGGACACATGGTGGTTGTGGCTATCAACCCCTCTTTTGCACACAAACACCCCTCTCACATTTGAACCCCTGAATTTGTGTAACAATCCACTTCATTGTTTAGATTACGAAGAACATGGAAGCAATTGATTTGATCAAATTATTTCCCCATCAAGATGACTCTTTGACAAATCTTGGCTAGAGTGAAAGTTTGCAGGAAGAGTTCGATGGAGAAGGGATCATATAATCACCATAGAATCACCAATCACAATTTTATTGTACACTTCTTTTCCCTTGAGGAGGTTAAGGTCTTGCAGGACAACGAGTACTCCTACTTCATTGTTGGTAATGATACCAAGCCCCCAAGCAAACTCCAAATATTTCCATCCTTTAAAATCATAAACAACCCTTGCACCTGCCTCCTCTTATTTTGAAAATCATGTTTATATGAAACCACTTACAATGTTAAAAGAAAAAGCAATTTTTCTATTTACCTTTTTCTCATAATGTAATATAAGTCTAGATTTTCTTTGTCAATTAGGTCTAGCTTGAGTGGTTGTGTGATGAAACATTATCCTTCACACTAAAGTTTTATTCTTGAAAGTGACATGACAAACCTTTGAACTTTTACAAGTACCATCGTTAAAATAAGGAGAAGTTTCCTAGAGGCCCTTCACACTAAAGTTTTATTCTTGAAAGTGACATGACAAACCATTGAACTTTTACAAGTACCATCATTAAAATAAGAAGAAGTTTCCTAGAGATTTTCCTTAAAAATGCGTATACTTTACTTGGGGGAAAAAGAAAAATATCTAAATTTTCTCATAAAAATAAATATCTTTCTAATATCGATTTACTAAAAAAAAAAGGATATTATATAAATATAGGATATTTATAAATATAAGGAAGGTTGAATAAAGCAAATTAATATTAGTATATTCATCCTACTATGTTTTATAAAAAGAATTTTGGTTTCTGCATAAGAATAAAAATACATGTATGTCGGTAAAATAGGGATGGGGAAAGTTCGAGTGACTTAAACAAGATTAAGTAAGGCAATTTGAGGCAAAAAGTAAAAATACACATTAAAGTCTATACACACAAATACAAACATTTTAATGCAATAATTTAAGTATGTGCGTAAGCTTAAAACATCTGCGTACATACGTCAAAATAAGTCGGTAAAAGTTCGAGCAAAGGACTCAAGCAGAAATGCACATAATTGAAACTTAGTGGAAGGAATTTTAATAATAATATTAGTATAATGTAGTCATTTTCGAAAATTACATTCTCTTTATTTTGATTATATCTTTACTAAGATTTTTTTTTTTTTTTTCATTAAAAACGGTAATTTTTTTTATAAAATT
>ML780975.1:645845-657411 GCA_009831015.1 Picea engelmannii
ATAATAATCTATTTTTAAGGTCACGGCCAAGCCAACACACCAAATTGGTGTATGAGACCCCCTTGTTTGTGGGACAAGGGACCCCCCTCCGCCCAACGATTTGACTGGTAAAGTCTACGAAGGTATACATACCCTACCCCCCTGAACCTATATATACTAACAACACTTTTATTTATTTTTAAGATAAAATAAATAGATTGGTTGTAATTTTGGCTATTTAATTGGGAACATCCAGTGAAATTCACCATATTAAAAAAACAATTTAACCCCACTATATTTTATTTGTAATTTACAACCTTAAAACACTCCAACTAAATGATTAAATTATTTCACATTATATTTAATTAAAACAAAAAAAACTTGATACAAAATTATGAAAATAAATGAAATAAATAACAAATTAATTAATATTTTTAATTTATTATATTTTAGCTCTTTCTCTTTATAACTATATATTAAAAATTCATATATATTTTATCATCATTATATATATATATATATATATATATATATATATATATATATATATGTGTGTGTGTGTGTGAAAAAATAAAAATAATCTGTATAAATCTCTTAACGTTATGACAACATGTCAAATAACTCTACAAAGTATGACATGTTTTTTTATAGAAGACATTAAGTTTGAGGTTAACTGGTTCTCAAAAGGAAAATCTAAGGACATCAAAGGTTATCACGTTGAAATATTAAAAATTGGAGGACCTATTCTCATCCCTCATATACATAAGCTCTTCAATTTAGCTATCCAACAAGGCTTCCCAAAACCTTGGAATCAAAGTCTCACTGTACATATTTTTAAAAGCGAGGATAAAAGCAATTCCTCTAATTATAAGACCATTATAATTAGCCCCATTTCAGCTAAGCTATACAGAAGTATTTCGGAAAAGAAGATCAACACATGGCTAGAAAGCCATGGAAAAAGAGCTAGAGGCCAGGCTGGGTTTAGAGGCTACCATTGAACTATAGACCACCTTGTTACATTTAGGATCATTGCAGAGGGGTGTTGTAATGATCAAACCGATCTCCTTTACATGGACAAGGAGATATGCTAGAGATCTATTTTGAATCTCAAAAACATAGAATTGTCTATGGATTACATCATAGCTAGTGATTTTAATGTCACCATTCATAGCTAAGAGAAAATAGGTGGAAGTATTGTCTAAGACCCCTTTAGGGAGAAGTTGGAAGAGTTGATAGTTGACTGGGATCTTATGGACATCAAACCCTTTGAAGTAAATTACACATGGAAAAATAAAAGATCAGGCCCTAGTCATATTGTAGCCCAGCTCGATAGATTCTTGGTTCATAGTAATATTATTATGCAAGACTAAGTGTTTAAATCTAAAATTATTCTAGCCATTACTTCAGAGCATAAACCTATTTCTCTTCATTTCCATAAATCTCCTGACTATGGCCCTTTTCCTTTCATAATTAATCTTCTCTTGTTACATTCACAATATGTTGTAGATTGAGTTCACCAAATGTGGAACACTTGGATCACTAGTACTCCTTTGTACACATGGGAGAAAAAACTCAATTTGGTCAAGAAAGATCTAAAATAATGGGCCAAAGAGTACTTATCATTATCCTTTGTTGAAAAAGAAAAAAGTATGCTCTAAACTTGAAGATGTGAAATTAAAAATGGAAAGTGAAGAGATCTCCCAACAAATGCAGGAGGAGGAAGATTCTATCCAAAAACAACTCCACCAGGCTCTGAGGCAAGATGAAGAACAATGGAACATTAACTCTCACACCCTTTGGCTTAAAGCAGGATATAGGAATACCAATGTTTTCCATAAACAAGCAAAGGCTCATCTATCAAGAAACAATGTGAAGGATATATTTTTAGAGGATGGCTCCAAAATATATGATTTGAAGACCTTAAGGAGGAAACTAGACAATACTTTAACTCTCTTTTTCCTTAGAAAGATGAAGTTTCACCAAGAAGTGTTGAAGAATTATTGGAACACATTTTGAAAATAATCACAAGTGAAGAAAACAAAGAATTAGTTTAGCCCATCGAAGAAGCTGAAATAAAGAAGATGATTTTGAGCATGGAGCCAAACAAAGCCCCTAGTCTAGATGACTTTTCCATGTCATTTTTTTATATTTTTTGGGGATATTGTAAAAAAATAATTAAGAAGAATGCTTTAGTATGTTCAATGCTCCTGTAAATTAGATGGTAATACAAACTCTTATTTTTTTTCTTTAATCCCCAAAGAAGCAAACCCCTCCTCTTTTGTAAGATTCATGCCAATATCTCTTTCTAATTCCTCATATAAAATTATGATTAAAATCATTGTTGTTTGTCTAAGAAATTATTTCCCCAAGATTATTTCTACTAATCAAGGAGGTTTTATGAATAATATATAGATTATCAAGAACATTGTACTAGTGCAAGAAGGTATTCACTCCAATTTAGTAGCAAGGGAGAAAGGAATGGTAATAAAATGAGATATGGCCAATGCCTTTGACCGTGTCAGGCACTCATTTATCTTCAAGGTTTTGGACAAGTTACGGTTTGGATCTACCTTTTTTCATTGGATATTATCTTGCATCAAATCACCTTGGATAGCCCCCCTAATAAACAATGGGCCCACATCCTTCTTCCGAAGTAGTAGGGGATTGTGACAAGGCTACCCTCTATTTTGTGTTTTTTTTTATCATTATGGCCGACTCATTTAGTCGCAATATGGAATTTGAGAGGGTCATTGGAAACCTTCTAGGAATTTAGATAGTCAGAGGAACCAAAAGTGTCAATCACTCATAATTCGTTGATGACACACTCTTGATTGGTGGAGAATATCTCATCATAAGGTTTAACCAAATTTTGGACTCCTTGAATTCTTTTGGAGGAGAAATCAACCGAAGGAAAGGTTAGATCTATGGATGTAATGATAACTTGCAGGCAATTCCACTCGATTTCCAGGCTATTCCAATTCCCTTTAGCAGAAAATTGGGCATCATTTTGATACTTGGGGATTCCTATCTCTTTAAGAAGTTCCTCTCTTCAAGTTTGGCACAATGTTATGGATAAAATTAGGCTTGAATTTTCATAACGGGGTTCCCAATGGCTTAATCCCACTAGGAATGTGGTTCTTATAAAGGTTGTGTTGACACCTAGAAGCGTAACATAGTACCCCTGCCTGCAAATGTGTTGAAATGCCTTATTATTTATATACATTTACTAAATAATAGCTAGATAGGTGAGACTCCCTTGTTTGAATCATGGTGAAGAGGAAACACTTATTTAATTTGCATCCATGAAGAGTTTACGAAGCATTTACAGTTCGATAAAACACAAAGTTTTGAACAGTTTTTCACATGAAATCTATGATTATAACGACTGACAATTTAAAAGATGAAAGAAAGTGAAAACCACTTCACTCACAACTGCTATACATCTTCTCTAGAACATGGTTAAAATTTGGACTTTGAATCACACTCACATTGGTTATAATATGTATTAAGGTTGGTTGTCATTGATGTCAACCCTTTAAGAAAACCTGGTAGCACAAAGGTTTGGGTAATGGACCCAGTTTGTTTGATGTAAAGATGACTCATTATTGTCTTGTCATGGTTGATAAGAAGTAAATATGGATGAACTCCAAAGTGGTCCCCTTATGGTGAAATCCCTCACGGGAAGACGCTTTGAGGAGTGAGATAACCCATGCTTAATTGTGGAATAATGAGATGAAGGACAATGAATTTGTTGGTGAAACTATCCTAGATGGATAGTCTTGTCATGCCATTTCTGGTAGTATGTGGAACATCACATAACTCCTCATGATTAGAGAGTTATGACCATATGAAGTTGGAGAATCCTCATGAGTCTTATATAATCCCCCAAGAGTCAAAGTGTCTTGCAAAAATAAATTATTTTAAATGGAGAAGCCCTAAATTAAGGAAAGTATAAGGCTACGTGAAGATATAAATAAGAGGCAAAGCTCACTCATTAAGGACACACTTGTACATATTGTATATCTATTTTTTTTGTGTAAATCCTATTGTAAATACTTGTGGATACATCTAAAGTGGCGAACGTCTGAGGTAGAACAAAGGCTTGACAATGAAATTCTCGGAATTATAGCGAATACAAAAAACCCTATTTTCTGAGGCATACGCGGGTTGTCTGTGTATGGGGTGAGTACATGTATGCGGGTTTTCTGTGAATAGGGAGTGTACATACGCGGGTTGGTTGTGTATAGGGTGCGTACATGTACGCGGGCTGTCTGTGTATAGGGTGAGTACGTACATGGGCGGGTTGTGTACAGGGTGAGTACATGTTGGTGAAGCCAGGGAAACTTGAGAAGATGAAGATGGATAGGTTCTAGATTCTGAGATCAAGCTTCCAAGAAGGTCTAAATTGCTCAGATACATCAGATCCATCCATTGGTTCAAAAGGTATGTCTTATTTCTATAATAGTTGGATTTTGATATATGCATGAGGAATGGCAATGGAGATTTGAGGATTCTCCCTAGAGAGACTAGTGGCTACATGGGATCTTCTGCATAAGTCAGATCTACAAAAATATAGTGCTGGTATATTTATCATTGATACTTCTTGTTGAGGCACATATTGTATTTCTTGGCATATGGCTAAGGGTTTTTATGGTACATGGTTGAGATCTTCTATTTGTTGATGTTTTGAGAGGCTGAATATCAGAAAGGGTTTTATGACTAAGATCATGTGAAGGAAAGTATACTTGTTCATGATTTCACACACCTATATGGCACATGACTAGAGAGAGACATATTTGTCTTGAGTGAATTTTATGTATGAGAATGCATGCACAGGGTAAAGTTACAATTTGGATACAGTGACATGTTACAGATCTATGTGAAAGAAGTTACAAAGGGTCACAAGTTTTCAAGTAAAAGGAAACCCTAGTTATAGAAGGAATACATAGGCTGCATAACAGTTAGGGCACACACATACACGAGCTGGATAACAGATAGGGCACGTACATATGTGGGATGTAACACTATAGGTCGTGTACCTGTTGTATTTTTTTAGTTACATGTTCAGTTCAAGTACAGATTGATTACAGAGCAATTGTACAGATTGGATATAGGTCAGTGGTACAAGTTGATAAAATTGTACAACAATATATCTCACAGTGACAGGTTGACAGTGGTCCCATCATTCTACTTATACATCAAGGTGGTTGGACAGGGCAAGGACAGGTGGTTGTAGCCAGAGAACATAGGGTGTTGTAGCCTCCTTCTTGTTGTAGCCAAAGAATTGGGGAGTTGGAGATTCCCTAAGGTTGTAACCTAAGAAACTAGGGGGTTGAAGCCTCCTTCCAGTTGCAGCTAGAAAACAAAGGAAGTTGGTGTTTCCAATGAATGTAATTATTCAAGACATATAAGAAAAAACATTCCATGGTTTTCTCCTGATTTGGGTTTCCACGTAAAACACTGCTGTACTATGTATGTGTGTGATTTTTCATTTCTTATTGCTCATTATTGGATAATAATTCTACATTGATATAACACTTGGATTATTTGGAGAAAAATGATCATAAATATGCTATTACTTATTCACCCCCCTCAGTAATCCAACAATTGGTATCAGAGCAGGTTCCTTCAGAAATCAGTTTAACCACTGAAAGGTAGATCATGGAGAGTACCAGCTTGTATAAAAATGGAATACCACAGTTTGATGGACAAAAGTATTCTTTTTGGAGCATAATGATGAATTCATATATACAAGCATAGGGATTTCAAGTTTGGCAATCAATTGTAGATGGATACACAACACCAACAATTCCACCAACAAATGACAAAGTAGTGAAACTTGGTGAGAATAATTCCAAAGCCAAAAATGCACTTTTGAATGGTCTCAGTGATACGGTATTCACCAAAGTTGCACATTGTAAATCCGCTAAAGATATTTGAAACAATATTCGAAATATTTATGAAGGAGATACAAAATTCAAAGCAGCAAAGCTTCAAACTTACAAAGGTCAGTTCGAACAACTAAAAATGAAGGAATATGAGAATATTGCAGCCTACTTATTACGAGTCGATGAAACAATGAATGAAATCATAGGATTGGGAGAAGAAATCGAAGAATTTGTAATTGTTCAAAAGGTACTAAGATCTCTTCCTATGATATTTAACCCTAAGATATCAACACTAAAAGAAAGATTGGATCTAAACTCAATAAGCATGGATGAACTGCATGGAATCTTCAAAGCATATGAAATGAGAACTGAACAGGAAAATTCATATGTAAAAGAAGTAGCCTTCAAAGAATCCAAAAGATCAAAGAAAAATAAAAATGAACAAGAAGAATATAGAAGCAACAATGACATATCGGAAGATGATGAAGAAGTAGCCAACTTCGTCAAAAGACTGAACAAGGGAACCAACAGTAGGTATAGAGGTAAGCTTCCTTTGATTTGTTTTAATTGTGATGGTATTGGCCATTTTTCTAACAAATGTCCCCATAAGAAAAAGATAAATGATGAAGGTTACTCAAAAGGCAAACACACATATAAAGGAAAAAGAACTACAAAGAAATTTTTCAAGAAAAGCTTATGCACCAAAGAAGACATATCATCATCAGATGAAGATGAAGTCAGTGACAGTGAGACAGGAAGACTTCTATTCATGGCAGTAAAAGACTTTGAAAAAGAATATGAAGAAGCCGAAGAAGAAATTGAAGAAGAAGAAGTTGACTTTCGAGAAGAATTAATGTGAGCCATAGAAGTTATCAAAAGAGAAAAGAAGAAAAACAAGAAACTACAAGAAGAACTAAACAAGAAAGAAGACACTCAAGAACTATAACAAATGATCACAAAATTGAAGGTTCAAATAGAAGAATATAAAAAAATTGAAGAAGCACTCAAAGAATAGCTAGAATAAAAGGAAAGGATCATCGAAAACTTGGAAGCAGAGATTGTCACATTAAGAAAGGATATTCAAAATAAAAATATGCAGAATAGCTCAAAAGTTTTGAATGACATTATCAACAGTTAAAAATCTCATTTTGACAAGACCGGACTTGGATACAATCAGATAGAAAAGGGATCAAGCTCCAAAACAATAGAGAAAGAAACATATCCAGAAATCTATGAAGAAACAATCAAAGGGGATAGGAAGATATAAAAGGAAGATTACAGGGACACTCCTCCACCGAGAAGATTCATATTTCAGAATCAACAACTGACAGATAGGACTCAAGAAGAAGAAGGATTCACAAGAGCACCTCCTTTCAGAAGATCATCAACTCCCAGGTATCAAACTGTGTTTTTTGGTTTATGTTATGCATGTAATATTTTTGGACATAAAGCTGTAAATTGCAGAGCTAACAACAAAAACAATAAAAACTTTGAGAGTCATACACAAAGGGGTCATTCAAGAAGGCCTAGTGAAACATAGAGAAGAAGTTACAATAGGTTTGAATCTTTGAGCACTGAAGTGGAATGTTACAAATGTAACAATTTTGGACACATGTCCAAAGAGTGCAGAATGACAGTCCCTCCTAAAGAGCCTCAACAGAATGACAATAGTCACAGACAGGAACCTCAGAAAATGACATGTATAAGAAAGAAAGATCAGTATAACAATGAAGAATGCACAATTACTCTAACAGCTAAGAAGAAGAAACGTGGTTGGTATGTTGACAGTGGGTGTTCAAAACACATGACAAGTGATAGAGACAAGTTTCTTACATTATGAAAGGAAAGATATGGATCAGTCTCCTTTAGAAATTATGATTCAACCAAAATCATTGGAAAAGGCACAGTCCGAATTGGGAACAAAAATGAAAAGGAAGAAAATGTTCTACTAGTAGAAGATATGAAACATAATCTTCTAAGTGTGAGTCAAATGTGTGATCAAGGTCATAAAGTTACTTTCGATTCAAAAACGTGTAAGATAAGAAAAGAATGGTCAGGGAAATTAATTGCTACAACTGCAAGAACTTCAAGAAACATATATGTATTAAGTGAAATCGGAAATGAAAAGTGTTGTCTAGGAAAGGAAGATGAAAGTTGGCTATGGAATAGAAGAATGGGTCACATACATTTTGATAACCCTGTCAAAGTCAACAAAAGAGAAGCAGTCGGAGAAATTCCCCAGATCACGAAACCAACCAACACTTTATGAAAACATTGTCAACAAGGAAATAAAACAAAGACCAGGTTTAAATGAAAGGAATATTCAATGACAAGACCACTGAAAATTGTGCATACTGATCTAGTTGGACGAACTAAAACAAAGGGATTAAAAGGTGAGAAATACTTCATGTTATTAGTTGATGATTATACAAGAATGACTGCAATTTTCTTTCTCAAGAATAAGTCAGAAGCTTTTGAAAACTTCAAGATCTACAAGGAAATGGTTGAAAATGAAATGGATTCAAAAATCAAATGCTTGAGATTTGATAATGGAGGAGAGTTCACCTCAAATGAATTTATGGACTACTACAACAATCATGGAATAAAATGGAAATTCTTCATTTCTAGGACACCTCAACAGAATGGAGTTGTTGAAAGAAAAAATAAGACAATACATGAAATGTATCGAACAATGTTAATGGATTCGAAATTGACAGATATTTTTTGGACACATGCAGTGCATACAACAGTTCACATTCAAAATAGAGTAATGCTTAGAAACAACACTGACGAACTCCTTACAAACTATGGAAATGAAGACCAACAAATGTAAAGCACTTCAGAGTTTTTGGAAGCAAATTCTATATCAAAAGAGAATATGCCGGAATGGGAAAGTTTGACTCTCGTGTGGACAAAGGAGTATTTGTTGGTTACTCAAGTACAAGGAAAGAATACAAGTGTTACAATCTAAGATTAAACAAAGTTGTGGAAATCATCAACGCAACAATTGATGAAACATGCAGACTAGAATCAAAGGAAGAAAATGAATAAATGAAACAACCCTTAGAAGAAGAAGCAAAAGATGAAAAATAAGTAGAAAAGGAAGATGAAGAGAATCTGAAAGAAGCATAAGAGAAAGTTTAGAAAGTGTCTCCAAAGACACCCAGTAAACAAGTACAGAAGAATCATCATTTAGATCATATTATCGGAAACAAAGATGCAGGAGTTGAGACTAGAAGAAGAATTCGTTCACTAGAACAAACACGCCTAGCACTCTTATCTACAATTGAACCAAACTGTTTTGAAGAAGACAACAAGGATAAATGTTGGAATAAGGCCATGGATGAAGAATTGGATCAAATAGAGAAAAATGACACTTGGGAACTGGTTCCAAGGCCAAAGAATAAGAATGTGATCGACACAAAGTGGGTCTTCAGGAATAAATTAAATGAAGATGGACAAGTTACAATGAACAAAGCTAGATTGGTATGTAAAGGATATGCACAGGTTGAAGGAATCGACTTTGAAGAGACATTTTCCCTAGTTGCTAGAATGGAAGCAATCCATTTTCTTTTAGCTTATGCATGCTCCAAAAATATTAAAATGTGTCAGATAGACGTAAAATCATCTTTTCTGAATGGGTAACTTGAAGAAGAAGTCTACATTGAACAACCAGAAGGATTTCAGTTGTCAAATAATCCAAATTATGTGTGTAAATTAAAGAAGGCCTTGTATGGTCTAAAACAGGCTCCTAGAGAATGGCACTTTAGACTGGATAAGTATCTGCAACAGGTAGGGTTTAGAAAAGAAAGTGTAGACAACAACCTCTACATCAAGGTAATTCAAGGTAATATTTTATTAGTTGAAGTTTATGTTGATGATATTATTTTTGGTAGTGATGGTGACAGGTTAAGCCATAAATTTGCAAAAGATATGCATAATGAATTTGAAATGTTGTTACTTGGAGAACTATCCTTCTTTTTGGGACTTCAAATACGTCAAAGCAACCAAGGAATTTTTATATCTCAAACCAAGTACATCATAGAAATGATAAAGAGGTTCGGAATGGAAGATTGCAAACCAGTTATCACTCCCATGTAAACCAATTGCAAGTTGAGAAAAAATGATTATTTGAAGTCTACAGATCAAAGGCAATACAGGTCAATGATTGGAAACCTACTATATGTGACAACATCCATACCATATGTAATGCAGGAAGTTGGACAGGTAACACGATTTTAAGAAGCACCAAAGGAATCACATGTATTAATAGTGAAGAGGATTTTCAGATATCTCAAAGGAACATAAGAGTTTGGATTATGGTATCCAAAAGGAAAGGATCTATCACTTATTGCCTACATAGATGCAGATTGGGCAGTTTGTATTGATGACCTGCGAAGAACCAGTGGAACATCATTATACTTAAGTGAGTGTTTAGTATCATGGCTAAGCAAGAAACAATCATCATTATCTTTATCTACAGCCGATGCATAGCATATTGTAGCAACATCATGTTGTACATAGGTTCTTTGGATGAAACAAACTTTGACAGATACACAGGTTGAGTATGATGATCTCATTCCAATCTATTGTGATAATACAAGCTCCATCAGTATCTCGAAGAAACTAGTGATGCAATCCAAGACGAAGCACAATCCAATCAAGTATCACTTTCTACGGGAGAAAGTTGCAGAAAACAACATCAGAATTGAGTATTTGAGCACAAAAGAACAAGTGGCAGACATCTTTACAAAACCACTTCCACGGGAAGCTTTTGAATATATTCGCTAGAGACTTGGAGTTATTTATACTCCAAAATGAATGCTTGTTGAATGCTTATCTTATATGTCTTATATTTACACGAGGAAGCACCATAAGAGGACAATTCAGTCAGGGGGAGCAACCTTAGATGGAAATATACCTTTGCCATTGATGACAAAGGGGGAGAGATTTATCAGATGCATAGGACAGAGGAATGGTTCCAAGGGGAGCATATTTATCAGATGCAGAGGACAGAGGTATGGTTCTAGGGGGAGCATATTTATCAGATGTAGAGGACAGAGGCATGGTTCCAGGGGGAGAAAATTTATCAGATACAGAGGACAGAGGCATGGTTCCAGGGGGAGCATGAGTAATATGATTTCAGATATTGCATCAGAGTGTTTCCATCAATGACAAAGGGGGATATTGTTGATTAAGGTTGGTTTTCATTGATGTCAACCCTAGAAGAGATCCCAATAGCATGTATGCAGGCTGGCTGTGTACAGGGTGAGTAAATGTTGGTGAAGCCATGGAAACTTGAGAAGATGAAGATGCAGAGGTTCTGGATTATGAGATCAAGCTTCTAGGAAGGTCTAAAGTGCTCAGATACATCAGATCCATCCATTGGTTCAAAAGGTATGTCATACTTTGTTAAGTACCAAATGGCTGAATACAAAAGCACCGCAATAGATATACAAGAAAAATATGCAAAATCTCTTTTATTACCATCAAACCCTTGAGGTATGGCAACACCATACAATGGATCCTATTATGTAAGTGATCCTCTCCTGTTCTCTTGCCTCTTCGAGGGGGCATCCTCCTATTGAGCTACCACTCCAAATACAATATTTCTTTTCATGTCTCATTACATTGCTTGAACCCCTTTATATAGTGCTACCATCACCTAAGAACATTCTAGAGGAGGAATCTTCTAGAAG
>ML780975.1:657613-699285 GCA_009831015.1 Picea engelmannii
AGATTGACACCTATCATGTGGATCCAAATAAGAAGATCCATCCACATAGTGGAAAATGGTCGTAGCAGAATCTGGAATGAATAATACCACTGTAGAATATGTAGACTGAACGTTGGTAACTAGCTCCTGATGTGAGACATTGACGTTCTCTACAGAAGGTGGAGTAGAGTCATCAAATAAAATATGAAAGTGGTTGTCATCCCAGAAATGACAACTATCAATATACCAATCATCACAATCGGCCTCAAAATCATACCAAGCATATATTTCTTGATTATATTCATTCCTGAGGCCCTCCATAAGAAATCTCTCCTGCATGTTATTCAATGAATCTTGAATACTACGAAAACTATCATTGAGGCCGTCTGTGAGGCTATCTGTGAGGCTGACTGTGAGGCCATGTGCAAATGCATGCAATGTGTGAAACAATTGGGCTTGGAATGATTCAAGAATTTCTTTCAAGTTTTGAGAAGAAATAGCCATCTGATCATCCTATAAACTCTTCGGTCCTGCATCCGTCACGAAAAAATCCAAAAAATAGACCCAATAAGTTTCGGCAGAAAATCGCGGTTTTTTCTGGAAAAACCCTAAAAGACTGCTGAAGTTAAAATGCTCATAACTTCACTTCCTGGACTCCGTTTCGGCTGATTTTTTTTTGAAATTGGGTGAAATTGTGAGAGGAACTCAGATCTGTAACTTTTTTTTGAAAATTCTGCCTCGCACTGCTACAAAAATAAAAAATAAAATCACGCCACCGTCTGCCGAAAAAAAAAACCCTAAAAATTTGCAGACTTTAAAACTTCAATATCTTGACTTCCCGGACTCCGTTTCGGACGATTTTTTTTTTTAACTTGGGTTTTTTTCTGAGAAGAACTCAGATATACAACCCTTTTATACAAATTTTGCATAGAAATATACTAAAAACTTCAATAATGTCGCGGCCCTCTTTTTTCTTCTCCGAAAAAAAAACTGCAAAAATAAAAAATATTTGCCCACAATGTATGCCCAAGGAAAGTGCTCTGATACCACTTGTTAAGAACCTTAATAGATCCGGAAATATAATCACCACAAATACTAAATACAAAATAGATCCATAGAGCAAGATAGAAGAAACCACACTTTATTATTACCAAACCCTTCAGGAAAGACCTGAATACAAAATATCACAATAGATCCAAAGATATCTGAATACTAACCATATAGAAAACCAAGAAACCCTTGAGGTAGGGCAACACCATACAATGGATCCTATTATGGAAGGGATCATCTCCTGTTCACTTGCCTCTTCGAGGGGGCATCCTCCTATTGAGTTACCGCTCCAAATACAATATTTCTCTTCATGTCTCATTACATTGTTTGAACCCCTTTATATAGTGCTACCATCACCTAAGAACATTCTAGAGGAGGAATCTTCTAGAAGTAGAACCTTCTAAGAAGTCCTCTTACATTTATTATATCTAATTATCCATTTATTATATCTAACTACCATAGTGGGCCTTATTTAATAATATAGTGGACCTAGTCCACCTTACATTGAATAACCTCCACTATTATTACTATGGGCCCTCCGGGCCCCCCCACTACCTCTCTAGCTACCTTACATACTTATATAATAGTTGGATTTTGATGTATGCATGAGGAATGGCAATGGAGATTTGAAGATTCTCCCTAGAGAGACTAGTGGTTACATGGGATCTTCTGCATAAGTCAGATCTATAGAAATACAATGCTGTTATATTTATCATTGATACTTCTTGTTGAAACACATCTTGTATTTCTTGGCATATGCCTAAGGATTTTTATGGTACATGGTTGAGATCTTCTATTTGTTGATGTTTTGAGAGGCTAAATATCAGAAAGGCTTTGATGACTAAGATCATGTGAAGGAAAGTATACTTGTTCATGATTTCACACACCTATATGGCACATGACTAGAGAGAGACATATTTTTCTTGAGTGAATGTTATGTATGAGAATGCATGCACAGGGTAAAGTTACAGTTTGGATATAGTGATAGGTTACAGATCTATGTGAAAGAAGTTACAAAGGGTCATAAGTTTTCAAGTAAAAATAAACCCTAGTTCTAGAAGGCATACACAGGCTGCATAACAGTTAGGGTGCGTACATACGCATGATGCATAACAGATAGGGTGTGTACATACGCGGGCTGTAGCACTACAGGTCGCATACCTGTTGTATTTTTGTAGATACATGTTCAGTTCAAGTACAGATTGATTACAAGGAAGTTGTACATATTGGATACAGGTCAGTGGTACAGGTTGATACAGTTGTACAACAATATATCTCATAGTGACAAGTTGATAATGGTTCCATAATTCTACTTATACGTCAGGGCGGTTGGATGGGGCAAGGAAAGGTGGTTGTAGCCACCTTCCAGTTGTAGCCCAAGAACAGAGGGGGTTGGAGCCTCCTTCTAGTTGCAGTTGGAAAACAAAGGAAGTTGGTGCTTCCAATGAATGTAATTCTTCAAGACATATAAGAAAAAACATTCCATGGTTTTCTCCTGATTTGGGTTTCCACGTAAAACAATGGTGTACTATGTATGTGTATGATTGTTCATTTCTTATTGCTCATTATTGGACAATAATTCTACATTGATATAACACTTGGATTATTTGGAGAAAAAAGATCATAATTATGTTATTATTGATTCACCCCCCTCTTAGTAATCCCACAACATTCATGGTATATCACATTCATGGTGTTGGTTGTGTTATATGGGAAATAGTTATACAAATGTTTGAAGTCAATTCAGTCCTTGCAAACAAGGGAATTGTTACAATTTAAAATGGGAAAGTTATGGCATATTATATGGTTTTGTTATGGTTAATATTTGGGCCAATGTATTGTTTTGGGTGTGCTTGTACCCTTCTTGGGTTGGTGGAAATTTATGTTGGAAATGACATGCAATTATTGGACGTTGCTCCAACCATACCCCAAGACTGCCACCCTCATTTGATTAACATTGTGGTTTTGTTTTGGAATGTGGTTACCCCGTGTTGCTCGACTTTCGAACAAAGAACAAGGTTTTTGGTTGGTTTTCCTCGCATTCACTACAACAGGTATGAGGGTTCTTTCTTTTCCATTCATTAGTGCACTCTGCTTTAGAATATAATTAAAATGTTGGCTCTTATAATTCATATACAGGGTGCTTGCTTTCTAAAGTTACAACAATGAATGTATGCTCTGTCTGTGAAAAATTGGTTAGCATGTTGTATTGCAATTTGGAAATGGTTTATTGTTCCTTCTTACTATGGTTGTGCAAGATATAAAGTTTTTTCCCTATCATGGTTATGGCACCCCGAATGGACACTGTTTATGGGTAATTATTGTAAAATTATGTTATGGCATCTCCATTGAACTCCTTCTCGAAATTTGCGATGGGTTTTGCTTCCATTAATGATAGTTGTAACCTTTAAGTAACTGGGTTTTGTTTATGTTTGCTATGCCTAAACAGTCTTAAATGACTTTCGACCTTTGTTATTTTTCCCATATAAAAAATTGTATTGGGTTTGTGGGTGTTAATGAAACCATGTGTGGTCTGTGGAAACTTCTATTATAAAAGAAATGGGGAAATATTGTTTTGTTTTCCACACAGGTGTCGACGAGGACATCGTTTTGATTATATATGTCTGTTTGGTCAAATGAGCTTGATTCTCATTCTGTGTTATAATGACATATAAGAGTTTATGGAACTGTTGAGTCTCCCCTCAATATTGAAGGTATGTAAGGTCGTTCTTTTCTTTCTGACTACCGTGGAAGCATTTGTGTTAAATATTGTTATGGTAATGTTGGAGGTTTTGTTCTTTTTGAACTTCAATTGTAAATGGCCTCACCCTCCGTTCTTACCCCATACTTCCTTCTCTTGGAGGTTGTAAACATATGGTGGTTTTTTTTTCTAATTGAGCAGTGGAGGAATCTTTTATTCGCATCATTGGTGTATCACCTACGAGGGTTCATTGGTCGATTTTATGGTTGTATGGCTGGTAAAAGAAAAGGCACCCGAGTTTCAAACCCAAACTGTCATATAATGAACATTGCAAGTTGATATCAACTTGTATGTTGAAGTATGTTTGACTTGTGTTATGCTCCATTGTGCTCTTAATTTAGTCTGAATTTTTTTTACTTGGATGATTCTATTGATAGTTGTCATATAAAAACTCTGCAAATTAAAATTAAACAATTTTTCAGTCAAGAAAATTGGTTATGGAGATTTCCATTTCGGTGCAATTGTGTTAAGCTTGTACAGTGAAAGATGACCCGATATGGTTATATTACTCATAGGGTTATGATCAACTATTGAATATTTTATAAGGTTTAATAACTAGGCATTAGAGGCACTTTGGGTTTTCTGGAGCTCTCTGTTATGCAACAGTTTGGGCTATGATTACTTTTGTGGAAATTCAATACCTTGTGTGGTTTTTTCCTCGACCCTACCTATTGGTTGGAAGTGTTGTGCTTACGATTTTGGATAGTCCCTTACACTTTTGCTAATTAAATAAACATATGTGAACAAGAAAAGAAGAAAATTGGGAATTGTGGGATGACAGTCCCGAGGCTTTTTCTTCTTTTTATTTTGGATATTATGGGATAGTTAAGTCTTGAGTTTGGATGTTTAAGAGAAAATATTTTTGGAAATAATGACAATGATAACTTGAAGAAAATAGATGTTAATTCATGAGGAAAACAATAACCATCTCATTCCCAACCATTATACCAATTTTCTCTCATTACAATCCCCTCACCTTCCCAATTACATTTAATTTTTTTTCCCTGTTCTATTGTTTTGAATTTTATTAAGATTAAAGGGGTTTAAAAGGGAAGGAACTAAATGGGAGTGACTGGTGTTTGGATGATTATCCTTTGCAATTGATTGAACAATATTCATGGTGTTTCGCAACCATTACATCACTTTTCGCTCATTACAATCCCCTCATCTTCCCAATAGCCCTATTCACCCCAAGTTCGGATAACAATTGATTGATAATTTTTATGTATGGATTGCATGTACTTATGTGGTAAATGATAAGAGCCAACTTTTGATTCTATTTAGGTAGAGTTAATTCATGGAATATTAATAATTTTTCATGACACGTTTTGTACTATTTCTTCAGGATGAGATTTTTCAACAGAGGCAGTAATGGTAGAGGTAACATAGGCAGGGGGAATTGGAAGAGGGGTCATAAAATACCTTGGTTATCCATACATTTTGATGTTGAGCCCTAGGAATTGAACCACATTTTCCAATCTGGGTTCTTCAACCTAGTAGGCCAAGGGATCCTCCAACCTCGACCTAAAACACCACCCTTTCAAGCACATCAGAACCTTTATGACATCCCAGTCCCTCCTCATGTATCAATGCAATCAGAACCACCCACCAACGATGGTTGGCAAGAGATTGTCCACTAGCTTGCTTTTCATCATCACAATTTTCCTACCGCTTCTTTTCCATTACCCCCTCCACCACCAAGGAATCAAATTGCCCAAGCTAATTCTGCTGTCTCACTCGTGCATTCATCACATGATAGTAAAAGATTAAAAAAAGATGACCCCAAGCCTCTGTAGGACAAGGGAAAAGGAGTATACACTCACTCCAACTCATCCAAAGAATCTACCAAATCAATCTCCTCTCTCCTTCATCTTAAGGATGATTGTTCTCATGTTATTAGTGCATTTCAACCTCAAGGCTCTAACCAGTCAAAGGCTACTACAAAAAAATCAAAGGGGGACAATAGTGAGAAGAGGTGTATTGCCTCTCATAGTAAATATGGATTTTGATGATGATTAATGTTGTTTCATATGTTGAAGACAATATTTTTACTTGGACAAAGTTTTGGACAACAAGTTTGTATTTAGGAATTCTTTTTGGGACGGTATGGATATATTATTTTTTGGATATAATCAGATTATATTTTACTAATATTTAAAATATTTGATCATAAATTTGAATATGGGAGTTACAAGGAGGATATATTTGAAATTTTATGATTGATTTTTATATTTCATGTTTATTAAAATAAATAATTGGGAATCATAAGGGGTCCCACCTACTTAGCTATTATTTAAGACCCTTATTTATATATTATTATTGTTTATTTGTCTCAAACTAATTAGTTAAGTTAATTTGACTTATCTAAAGAAAGGTAGTTGAACTACCCTAACTTATTGAGGAGGAATAAAAAGTCAATGAGATAAAGAGACAAGGGAGAATAGAAGGATAACTACAACCATAAGGTTTTCTCTATACTAGTGAGATACTTTCAACTTTCATTCATTCTGAGTTTACTAGAAATCTTAATTCTCTTGATGACAACATGGTATTATTGAAGGCAATAGGATTCAAAAACCGAATCACATATTTCAACATCTTATTTTAAAGGTGTATGATTTATCTTTGACAGTCTGTGTATTTTTGTTTGTGCATGAATTGAGTTTCATGACTGATAAAGAATATCTTGCAGAGTCAAGTGACACCATTTTGTGGCAAGCTAATCCAGATATTTAGCTTTGGTTTTCTTCTTAATTGTCAGAGTCTTTTTGTATGGTGCCCATTGAAGGCTTATAAATTTTATTTTGGTCCCTACCCTCGCAAGGGTTTGTATAGAGAACTCATTTTTGTATCTCAAAATGAAATAAATGAAAAATCAGATTATTGTTTTAGTCTCTTACATGTTTTTTAATGATCTGGTTCATTCTTTTGCTTTGATATCAGTATATACATTTGTATAATTTTTGCACACATTCATGTAACTTTGTTTAAGTTTACTTCTTTTTCATTGATATATACAACACATAAAAAACCAACCTTGGTCCTTTGTAATTAATACTTGTGGATTAAGCGATTGTTTTTGAGGCTATAAACCTCAGGTGACATTCCCAACTATCTTGTCTTATCCTGGCAAGATATGAAAATGTTTGAGTAAGGTTTTCCATACCTTTTCCTCAACATTTATTTGGCGACCATACTAGGGAGATCTTTGATATCTCTTTGGTTGATTGTATTCATGATTATCTTCAATTTTTTATGTTTTGTTTAAATACTCATTGACTCATTTTTCCATGACAACACTTGTTACAATACAACCCAATATTGGAAATGGTCTTACCGACCAAACTAGCATTGCTTTGACCTTATTCAACACTATTTTAGAGACTGCTAGTACTCGAGTTGAACTTGAACACTCTTGGGAAGTAGTTGAAAGAGATATAAGTATCACTGAACACTGGGAAGCTAGGAAAAGGTAGCCCAAAAATCAATAGTAACCTCTCTTTTCCTAAATCCTTGGTTTTTATTTTCATGTCCTCAAATCCTCGCATACTTCGAAGAAGAAGAGGAATGTCCCCTGAAGGTACTCTTATTTCTAAAATAGGAAGAAGGAAGATCGTTCTGTCAACTCAAGAAAGTTCTCTAAGGATAACTTTGTCTGATTCTACTAGTTCACCTTCATCATCTAAACCTATTACCTTCAACATGAGATCTACGGGTAATGGTAGTGGAACCGGAGGTGCCTCCTCCTCCTAACCTTCTGCTTCATCAGTAATTGGTAATATATATAGCCATCAAGTCCCTGTTCAATCCACTACCAATCCTACTAAAGTTATAAATAAATATGGGATTTTCTAGTTCAAAGAATATGCTACGACCACTCCATGGCACATGCCTTCTCCCTTGAATCTGGAACCTACTACTCACCCATTACTGAAGTTTAAGGAGCATCTTCCTAAGTTCTCAGGAAATAATACTATTACTACAAATGAACACCTAGTAGCATTTTCTAATGCTTTTCATAACATCGGGGCTAACGATAATGACACTTGCATGCATCTATTTGTCAACTCCCTTGAAGGGAAAGATGCAGAAAAATTCTTTGATCTCCCTCCCAAAATTATTTCCACATGGGAAGAATTGGTTTATTGGTTCAAGTCCAGTTATGGACAATCCTAGAATCCGTCTGAGTAGTTAATGGATACAAAAATATTTCCTATAAATATGGTGAAACCATTAAGTATTTTAACCTTCTCTTCACCAAATTATACAATCGAATCCCTGAATTAATTTTTCCCCAAAACGAAGCCGCTTTCATGCATTATTATAATGTGCTACCTTCCCCTTATCATCATAGGCTCGAAGAAAAGGCTGTTGAAAATATTGGTTCCACTCTTCATACTTGTCTACAATATGAGGAGAAACTCAAAAGAATGGGTCTCTCTAAAGGGGACTCTGTCAAGAAAATAGATATGGCTGCCCTCCTACAACTCGTCCAAGATATGAACAATAAGATGATAGCCTACAAACAAAAGGGAAGTATTTCTTCGCCCGCCCCTGTCACATCTTCTTCTTCCTCATTGCGTTTTAGGAATACTAATGAAAATAATTTTCAGCCAAAGGCTATGATGTCTCACAGTTGGTGTAACTTCTGTGAAGAAAACCACGAAGAAAGTACTTGCGAGGTTAATAAAAATGCCAGAGATAAGATCGTTGGCAAGAGGCCTGATACCACAATCACGGTTCTAGATTGGGTTGAACCATAAGATGTTATGATAATCAATTCCAGGAACAAATCTTATACCACCAAGGGTAAATATGACCCTCCTCGTACTTCTTCCACACCAAGTACATCTTCTCAGAGAACTGATACACAAGCGATCAAAACTCTGGAAAATCAAGGAATGCCTTTCCCTCTTCCCTCTTCTAAATACAACATCCTTAACCAATTGGATAATATCAAGGCTGATGCTACTCTTTTGGACATGGTTGCCATCCCTGGACAACAAAATCATATCAAGAATTTTATGGAAGGTAAAGTTTCCACTATAGCCAATCTTTTTGAAGAGTCAAAAGAAGAGGATTCAATTGTAAATAAAACATGTGTAAATAATTTTAGGAAACCTGTAGAAAATCCCCCTTTTTATATTTCTATAAAAATTATGGATAAAATAGCTCATTGTTTCCTAATTGATGGCGGGTTTGGTCCAAGAGTGATGTCAAAAATTATCATGGAAGAGCTTGGCTTATCGTGCACTAATGAAAATTCTAGAAGCGTGCTTTCTTATAACAGTATGCAACAATCAATTGTAGGTGAAATCAAAGATGTAACCTTAGTTTTGTGCGCACATATTAAAATAAGAAAAACCCTCAACATCCAGGTAATTGATATACCAGTAAGCAATTATTCAATTATTTTAGGAAGAGACTGGCAAGCCTTAATGGGTGCATATCTTTCGCTTGATGGAACACATATGTTTGTCCCTAGGAACAAAAAGAACATTATAGTCCTAAGGGAAGAAAGAATTTCACCATACATAGAGAGTGTTCCCCAACCTAATGTAAATTATATTGAGGAATATTTGGAAGTATACTCTATCTTTGCTGATGAGAGTGACACTATCCCTGAACTAATTGATTTTGACGATGGCATGTGGCATATGAATTTCAATGGCTCGTACTCAAATGAAGGTAATGGAGCTGGAATTATTCCATATTATCCTATAGGTAAAATCCATAATTTCTCTTATAGGTTATAATTTTCTTGTATGAACAACGCCACCGAGTTTGAGGCCCTATTGTTAGGCATCGAAAATGCATATAACCTTTGCTGTGGCCACCTTATAGTCTTCAGTGATTCTAAACTTGTTGTGAACATTGTACATAAGATTTATTCACCTAGCAATAAATTTCTTAAACACTATACCCAAATTTTTTGGATGCTTATTTCAAACCTATTATCATTTAACATCACTCATGTTAAGTAGGAACTCAATTCAATGGATGATAGGCTATCTGTGTTCGCAACATCCCTTGCCTCAAAGACCTGATTGTACATTTCAATCTCTATATAGTCCTCATATCCTTGATAATGTGGAATCATGGCAGGTATTCCCAAGTGATGAAGGCATTTCCGCTTTCTTACAAAATGAACCATTTAGGCCCAAGGAAATCATATCCATTGAAGACGATAAATTTCCAAAAGGATTGAATCCACTCAAAAGTTCATTTTCATCGAGTGATGTAACAAACATAGAGATACATAAGGAAGACAATTTGAAAAGGAAAGTGGGTGATACCGTTTCCTTGAACCTTGGGACACCCAAATCTCTAAAGATTGTTAAACTAGGTGCCCAATGTTCTGATGAAGAAAAAGTGAAATTCACAGAACTACTCCATGAATTTCAAGATATTTTTGCATGGTCATACGAGGATATTCGTGGTTTTGATCCTATTCTCATACATCATGCCATTCCTATCAAGGAAGGGGTAAAACCAATTAGGTGTTGGGTGTAGTTACATTTTGGGGAAAATGCCATTTTTGGAGAGAAAAACACAAAGTGGAAGAAAATACAACTGCAAGGAAAAAAAACACGTGCAAGGGAAGCATGCGAGGTGTGCATGCAAGGGATACCTAACTACATTATGGTTATGGTTTTTGTGAGATATTGTAATTTCGGATAAGCCAAGAATATGCATAAGTAGTACCTAGGAGGTCTAGGGAAGAGAGAGACAAAGAGGTGAGTGAGAAAGGATAGAACTACAACCTTTTGTAAGTTGGTGAGCTAGAGAAGAGTTTAGTAACTCGATATTGAGGGATATATTGTAGGATGAGGAGCCTGGTGCGATCTATTCAGCCTCACAGGGACCGAGAAGCATGTTGAGATTGTAAGATCCAAGACTGTAGACGTGCATGGCACGATATATTGTTGAGACATAATAAAAGAGATTGAGAGCCAAATATTTGTGGATGTATCCCAGGAAGGGGTGAACCACAATAGAACTGGTGTTATGTGACTGAATGTTATGCATTTCCATTGTTGTTAATGATTAAATGGTAGATAAATAAATGAAGGAACTAGTTAGATCTGATATTTCACATGCATGAGTAAGACTGATTGATTAATTAAGATGTAAGACTAAATAAATGAAGATCACAAGGTACAATTACATATCCCCACTTATTCTCAGGCTGCAAGCATCTGAGTATTTCATCCACCCATAGAAATATCTCGGGTGAGACTGTGTAGTGCACCCTGTGTACTGCCTTGCCTTCTGGTTTACTAGGAGGGACTGTAGTTTTAGAGGGATTTTGTTGGAATCTTGTTAAATATGAACCTGGGTCAACTTATGACATTAAGGTAAGATCAGGGTAGATAAAGTAGTTAAACCCAATAAATGGTTCAATTGACAATTGGAACATAATGGGATTAAGTGAATAATCATAAAAAGAATGTCATATCCGGTGAAAAAAATGAAAATATAAAAGGGGATGTTGAGACTGTGGAACCCAATGAAGGAAAAAATTGAGAGCTGGTTGAAAACAAAGGATCTGGAGTTTGCGTAGAAACATAACAAAAACCCAAAGTTAGCACTGCGCAAATACCTAGACAAGTACGTATTCGAGGACTTGCATGAAGTGTTTTTCTATGATTTCCTGCATGTGTTATAAGAGTGGATATTGAGGTTGAAAGACAACCACCCTACAAATTTGATCAAACAACTAGAGTGAAATCCTACAGAGATCGCACAGTTACAACAAGTTGACAATAAATTTACGTGTGCCGTAGATTTCTGGTTAGACAACATTGTTGCAGGATTTATCACAAAATTTGTAGTAGATACTGCGAAGTCTTGCAACGCAGCAGAGCAAGAGTTCTTGAAGGTACCTTAAGGTAGGTACATCAAATAATTATATACTTCCATTAAGATGTTACTATATAAAAAAGGTGTAATGACAATGGCCTCAGACAACTAAACTTCCCTGCGTGCATGGAGGAAGGGGGAAGCACTGATAAAAGACATAGAAATGGATGAAGAAATGGATAGAGGAAAGAAGGAGGAGGCCTTGGATCCAATCATGATGGAGGAAGACTAGATCAAGAAGATCATGAAAAAAGTTGGAAGAACACACAATGGAGTACCTTACCAATATAATATGAACAACAAGAAGAGATCCATAGCCGTGAGAGAAGGATTGAAAAGTGATGAAGAAGAGGTAGAGGATCTCCGGGATGTGGAGAAGATTTAGGCAATCCTATGGATGACATATGAAAGGAAGACAAGAGGTCCAAGAAAAGGAACACAAGGAAACACTCCTATCCATTTCAGTGTTAGTGTGGAACCCATAAACCCATGTGTGACTAATACACCAATAAGAACACCACCATTTAGACAACCCAATTTTGGAAGGAAGACATCAGGAAGTACATCTAGTCAATGAGAAACAACTGGAGGAGCCAATTCAGGAAGTGGTAGCCAAGTATCTACACCACGTAGAGGTAGTATTTCAACATTCAGGATGGAAGGACATGATCCCACCATCAGATTACCAAAATTCAAAGGAGAGGCGTCGAAGGACCCCGAGAAGCACTTGTTCATTTGTGAAAATATATGGGAAGAAAAACAGATCACAGATGAAGAAACTAAAATTACACAGTTAGCCATCACTCTAAGAGACCACACACTGGATTGGTACATGATATTAGCTGCAAACAATCCACCAGGGAAAACTAGAATGATTGGGGATATCAAGAAGTTGTTGATAAATTAATTCCAGAAGCCTAGCTTAGAGGATCAATAAATGAATGATATGATAGAGATCATATAGAAACTAGGATAATCTATATGGGATATTGACTAGATATTCAAACGATTGAAGGGAAAGATAAAATATGTCATGAAATACATGCAATATAGGCATTTGTTTGTCAATTCCCTGCTACCACAATTGAAGTACCCTTTGAGACAACAAAAGTTTCAAACTCAGGAAGAAGCTCTGCAACTAGCCCTACAACTAGAAGAGAACCAATATCAAAAGACAGATCCAGCCATAGAGGAGCTGAAGGAGGATCTGAAGAACTTAACATTTCAACTAAACCAGAATAGGGGTAAGGACAAAAGAGAAGTTGTTTGGTGTACCACATGTAGGACATAAGGACACCACAAGAATGAATTCCTAACATTCACGCAATACATGGCAACATGACTGCCAAACCCTTTTCCATAAGGAGGACTATTGTGTGAGATATGTAAGACATAGGGGCATGATCCATATCACTATCCAATGATGCAAAAATAGCATACAGTGCCTAAGAGTTCATATTGTAACTTTTGCAAGTCAGTAGGCCATGATGACAAAGATTGTAGGACAATGGAGCTGATGAGGGAATGAACATCAAATAACTGTAGGGTTTAGGAAGATTATATGATGATAGGGAAAGATGCACCATAGTTTAACCAAGTACCAACCCCATATAACATTGCACCACAACAATATAATATTGTGCAACCATAGTACAATACTGTGCAGCCACAGTATAATCCTGCACATTATAACCATGGGTCCCAATACAACGCACCGTGATGAGATCGAGCTATCTATAGAGGTAGAGGAGGATTTGGAAGAGGAAGAGGACTGATAGTATGTCACAACTGTCAACAACTAAGACATTATGCAAGAGAATGTCCACTTCCACCTACAACCTGTATGTATTATTGAGCATCAGATCATGATACAAAAGTCTGTCCGACACTATTGTGGAAGATCCAGGGAAACAAAAATCAAAACAACCAGAATGTCTAGTGGATTTCTACAGAAGAAAGGGATGACAAAATAAATATCAACATAGTTATGCGCGGAGGAACTAAGACAGGAAATGACGCAGTAAGACAAGATCCACCACAACTTCAATGGGTGAAGAAGAATGTTGAACCACAAGAGCAGTTTGATGCGCAGAACGAAAAGGGGATATTCCAGCAAGCCAAACAAGAATTCGTGAAGCTAGACATTGCATCTACATCAACTATGCAACATAATTAGGATGTACCAACATATGAGATGCCTTCATTACTGGATCATACTAATGAAGCACAACCTCTAGGACAAGTAAGTTCCATAAATAATTTTTTGCAATCCTATGTTAAGCTATTAAATGACCAATCATCTGTTAAAATTTTGCAAAATATGATAGAAATATGTAACTCAGAGGTAGAGGGCAAATTAGAACATAAAGCAATCAATCACCTGCATACAAGAAGGACATGCATGGAATTCAGATTAAATGCTAACATTGGAGATTTCAATATGGGGGAGATCATACTGGATTTAGGGTTTGAGGTGAATGTGTTACCCAAGAAGACATGGAAATGTATGGGAGAGCCCACATTAGGATATTCATTTGTTCAATTAAAACTAGCAAATCAACACAGAGTTCTACCAATTGGAAGGTTAAAGGGTGTGACAGTAGATCTAGAAGGAGTGTGTACCAAGGCAGGCTTCAAAGTAATAGAAATAGTGGATGGAACAACACCTTATCCCGCATTGCTTGGCTTGGATTAGGTGTTTGAGAATCATGCCATAATCAATTTAAATATGAGGAATATGAAATTTGAGTCAGGAGAGTACAGAGTCATCACTCTATTAGATCCATAAAAGGAGAAAGGTTTGTAGAACCCACTTGCTTGGACCTGGAGGAAATTAAATAGCTATAAAGAACCACCGCGTGAGAAACCGATTATTTGAATCCAACTGCATATGGGGTACTTAGTTGGAGAATTATAATCTCATGCACATTAGACTCAAATACAGGGTTGGAAAATTGACAGTAGAGATTACATGAAGTCTCCACAAGAATATGCACAAGAATAGACCGTGTCGTAAGATGGGTAGGTACAGAGATAAGAGAAACTCCTATATTTCATGGGGTGAATGACTTAGAGTAATTCCTAACAAGATATGAATATGAAGTGTTACCAAATTAGAGGCTCTTATCTCTGGACATATCACTCAAGGAAACACCTACAAGATGGTAGGGTGCACACAAAGAGACCGTTAGGGACTGGTACCAATGCAAACAATTATTGCACATTAGGTTCGATGTAGAGAAGAAGAGAAGAATGATGCAGAGATATGATGGATAGGGGTCACCTTTGGAAAACTTGGATAAGTGAAAAAAATTATGGACGATGACACCACAAGAAGGATGACCTCATCACTTTATTTATACACTAGAAGGAATCTCAGAAAGATGGTATGTAGACCAGGAACTGCGTAAAGGAATTGCAGAATGGAAAATGTTACAACATAAATTTACAATCACTTTCTCATTTGAAAATGAGAACCACAAAATAGATTCAACACAAACAAATTAGAGGGGTGATATTCATTAAGGAACGAGAAGTTGAACTTATGACAAAATATCAAAAACAGAACATACAGACAATGAATGAACTACTGTCATGCTACCCTATGCAGGAAGAAGCACCAGATGAAGAGGACCCATGCAACATTTAGGTAAAAAAAGTTGAAGTTGAAAGAGAGGTGGAAGGTCCACCTATGGAATCAAAAGTGTTTGTTGCGCCGATCAAGGTGAAGAAAGTCAACATTGGGACAATTGAGAATACCAAAATGGCCAACATTGGAGACTACTGGGATGAGAAAACAGTAGAAAGCATAACATAGTTATTGTGTGAGTGCAATAACCTGTTATCAAAAAAATTTACATAAATGAAAGGCATAGCAAGAGAGATAGGAGAGATGAAGATACCTCTCAAATACAAGGCTAGATCAGTTAGAAAAAAACAATATAGATTGAACCAAATATACAAGCAAAAAGTAAAATCAGAAATTGATAGGATGTTGGAGGCTGGAATCATAGAACCAGTTCAGGAATCTGAATGGGTCAGCCCTATGGTAGTTCAGGAGAAGAAGTAGGGAGGGATAAGGATATGTGTTGACTTGAGGAAGCTGAATGATGTTTGCCTTCATGACCCTTTCCCTACCCCTTTCACAGATGAGGTATTGGAAAATGTAGGAGGCCAGGAAGCATACTCATTCACAAATGGATTCTCACATTACCATCAAATCAAGATAGTCCCAAAAGAGAGGTACAAGAGCATTTTTAATACAGAATGGGGATCCTACCAGTATATAGTCATGCCTTTTGGGTTGAAGAATGCACCAGCTATATTCTCAAGAGTAGTCATAGCTTCTTTTAAAGAATTCATCCATCAGTTTTTATGGGTATACTTGGATGATTGGACAGTATGCAGTTTGCTAAAGTACCATGTAGAGGTGTTAAGGATGATGTTAAAAATATTCAGGCAGTGTCAGATATCACTAAATATCAAGAAGTTCATCTTTGGGACACCTTTTGGGACACTATTGGGCCATATAGTGTGAAAACAAGGCTTGCTAGTAGATATTTCCAAGATTGAAGTGATTGTTAATCTACCACCACCAAAATCAGTACGTCAATTGAGAACAAAATTGGGACACACATGATACTACATGAAATTCATAAAAGGATATGCGCAGATCACTGCGCCAATGGAGAAACTGTTGATGAAAGATAGTAAATTTCAGTGGAATGAGGACTATCAGCGGGGATTGGACACTCTAAAAGAGAAGATGATAACAACACCAATACTAGTATTCTGAGATTGTGAAAAGACATTTCATGTGCATGTAGATTCATCATCTATAACACTTGGATTTATTATGGTGCAACCATGAACAAGGGAATTGGACCATCCTATAACATTTACTAGCAGAAAACTTTCAGAGTTAGAGAAAAATTAAAATACCATAGAAAGAGAAGGCCTAGCTATGGTTTATGCACATCAGAAGTTTATACATTACTTATTGGGCAAAAATTTCAAGATGTTTATAGATCATTCAACTCTTAAATACCTAGTCAATAAGCCAGTGTTGGGGAGGGGGGGGGAGAATTTGTAGATGGTTACTATTGTTCCAAGAATTTGACTTTGAATTAATAGTCAAACTAGGGAAGTTGAAATAAAGGGACAAAGTTTGGCATGATAGACATATAAAAAGGAAGAGTTTCATAGAAGGAGACCTAGTCTTGGTATATGATAGTAAATTTCTTCAGCACCCAGGAAAGTTCAAAATGCATTGTTTGGGACCATATGAAGTAAAGAATGTCACAGATGGGGGAGATATACAATTGAAAGAATTAGGAGGTACATAACTCAGAGTAATTATTAATGGGAGTCATCTGAAGCTGTATAGAGACAGTTGAGCTCCTAGTACTTAGGAAGTTAATGAGAAAAAAAAACTAGGCATTGTAAGAAAACCAACGTTCGAAAAACATGACATGCATAAGATCGCTTAAACGAGTAAAAATGTATCATGCGTAGGAAGAATAACGAAAAGGGGAAAAAGAGACAAGTATTAGCGCGACACAACTGTCATTTCCCCGACACGCTATAAAGTCAGAAAAAGGGGGGAAAACCAACTCGTTGTGATTTTGGCTAAGGAGAAAAATGTCGAGTCAAGCATAAGAACGATCGAAGTGTGGAATTGCGCTACCAACCAGTGAATTGAGATCTTGTCGTTTGAATTTAACCGCCAAGTCACCACCACAGATTGGAGCACTAAGAAGAAATTTGCAAAGCACCTGGAGTACTACATGGGGACCATAAGGCGGAACCCGTGAGAGGCCTATAGTGGTGGATGTAGATGAAATCTACACACTAGAATATGAGCAAACCAATTTACATGTGAAGGAGGAGAAATAATTCACACAAGAGCCTGAGCAACTAGGAGAGGATGTTGTGCAGACGAAATTCGACGCGTCCAGGGGAAAAGGGCCACAGGGAGCTGAACTAGCCATGGAATCCACACAACAATGCATGTAGTTGGAACCAGAGCAGGAAACTGAGAAAGAGGGGGGATTACCATCCCCACAAGGGAAAGATAAGGTGCGAATAAAAACCAGTATGAAGGGCATACAACGCACCTAGGAAGAGTTAAGTATACTAATTCCAAAAATTCCCAATGAAGTGACAAATGGGGATAACATGGTAAGATGAGTCGACGACCTTAAATAATCTGACCACGATGTTTAGATGCCACAAATTTCCCAGATTTGGCAGCACAGAGCTACCTAGAGAGAAGGGGAGAGGGCCCATCATGCGTGCTAATGTTGGAGCCTACACAATGGATCTTAGGCCTATAGAATACAAGTATCATGAATCTCTTAGACATACCGCACTTCGGGCATGGAAAATACATAAATGAATGTGTTAAACAATTGCTAGAAAGGGTGCACGGAGGCATCCTATGGATGGACAGGCCAGTATTGATCAGTGTAGACCTCATCATAGAGATTACAGGGCTACCCATAGATGGGGAGAATCTAGAGCAATACCTAGATGAAAAGACTCGGGAAAAGGCCATCTCTGATGAGATTAAAGTGAAGTACGAAACAGAGAGGGGGAATAGAGGAATCAAGATAAATGACATCAATGATCCTACAACTCAGTTTGCAACCAGATTTATCAGTTGAAAATTACTGCGCAAGTGCCGAAAAGAAGAAGTTTCTGCAGGAGTAGTAGTAGTTGTGACAGAATGCGCAAAGGGGAGATCAATGAGATGGGCCCCATACCTACTCAACTCATTCTTAGAGGATTGTAAATATGCACAAGACTAGGGATCTGAGTTCCACAATTCGTGGTTACTCATCCTCATTGCACTTATCGGGTGGAACAAACCAACATATACGATGTTCCTCACAAGGACAGGAAAATGTGGCGCAACGCACTACACATCGTTGCGAAGCACCACAAATCCCAAGGTAAATAAAGTCAACAATGACATGTTCGCACAATACTTAATCGAGATTCAAAACGTAACAGAGATATGGAGGATCTCACCAAAAATTGTCCAGGAGTATGGACAGATAGCCAGTTTTCATGCATCACACCACAACATGTGGCTACAGGAAAAGAAGGGCCCCACCAAGGACTGGTTGCAACTAAAGTATTGCGTGATGATGCAGGACATCCACATGGAGGTCCAAGAGTTTCATGAGGAGTGGAAAGTATCAAAGATCCCAAGAGCAATGCTACTAGTACAAGTCCATACATAGGATGACACACTCCTCGTGCAATAGATAGGAAGGAATGGCACTACCCAACAAAATAAAACAACAATAGGGACAGGGGGGCCAAAAAATCCATTTAGAAGAAGACTAGGACATAAAATACATCACAACATGGTCTGAAACAGGGTCCACAGGCTACAGATCAAGCACTGAGAGGACCAATAGGACAGGTGAGTACAAAGGAAGTGCATACATAGGCACAAGATTTAACTATGGACGAAGAAGTTGAACAAGACTCTGGCATGGATACACAGATGCCCAAAGCACATGAACAACCATATGCCCAAATAAAGAGAACAACGACGCAAGTAAGTGGCACCAAGAAGAAATCAAAGGCCCACATGAAACAAATGGAAACGTCACTGACAGAAGACGACGTACAACTGATAGCCACGGAAGTAGAAGATTGACTGTCAAAAGTATGGGAAAATGAAAAAAACCACAGAGCTTCAATTTTGGAATAGGTACAGGAGGTAAAAATAGTGTTATAATAGTTGAGGATCAAGGTGGAACAACAACAAAAGGACAAACCAACGCTAGTAAGAGAAGGAGCACCTATCAAAGAAACAATACAAATCACAGTATAGGGAAGTGCTAACTTTATCATAACACTATATATGTTGTTCATCGATGAGGAAATGATGCAGAAGCCCTGAAGGATATTGAAACGTTAGACTTGGTGATGCCCAAGATACCAACAAAATCACTATATAAGTTGCAGGTTAGCGTCATGTAGGAGATTCAGTCTAGAGCAAGGCCTGACACAACAAATCTACAACTAGTGCAGGAAGAAAATATAGCATCGAAGGAAGACATCAACCAGGAAGGGAGGAGGAAAGAGATAACGCATCAAAAAGTGGACCATATGGAGACCCAGATAGATGCAGTCTTTCAAGCTATCTCATATGACACAGTATTGGAGGAAACATCTTCGGAGGAGAAGACAACAAAGATAATGTGTAGTCTACAAAAATATAAAGAGCAGATCAAGGAACTGAAGGAGCACGCAATACCTACGACTCCGCCAGCAGTCCGAGAGCAAAGAGAGAAAGACATGACAACAACTACAAAGAACATCACACAAAATATACATAGGGTGGAAAAACTGCTAGAGAAAAGCGTCCAGCTATGGACCCAGCGATTAGAAGATGGGATCCTACAAGAGCTACAAGGAAAGGAAGATAAATTGTACACAACAATGGCATATGTCAAGCAACGACAGAGGAAAATGTCCCTTCCAGAGAAGATTAAGAAAACCGTAGAAATGAATAACCTTTAGGTAGAAGAAGAACCGGTACAGGCACAAAAAATTGCATGATAGGCACAGTTGGAGCCCTTACAGGAAAAGGAAGAACATTTGGTTGTGGAAATTGATGCAGTGAAAGCATGCCTTGAACATATAATCTTGGAGGGGGAGAGATACTAAGACCACCAGTCACTCCACAGGTGGTTGAAGCCATGAAAACAAAGAGCATCCAGGCTCAAGAGAAGTGCCAACGGATAGTAGACATGTATGAAGGATTGGCACAAGCAGTGGTGGACACGTGAGTTAGACAATGACTTGGTATGAGCCATGATGTTAGTGTTGGGGGCCTGTTGGGTGCAAACCCATTTTGGGGAAACGACCATTTTTGGAGAGAAAAAAATGAAGTGGAAAAAAAGACAGTTGGAAGGAAAAGAAACACGTGCAAGGGAAGCATGTGAGGCACACATGAAAGGGAGACCTAACTACATTAGGGTTAGGGTTTTTGCGAGATATTGTAATGGATGATAAACCAAGAATATGTATAAGTAGTACCTAGGAGGTATAGGGAGGAGAGATACAGAGAAGAGAGTGAGAAAGGATAGAACTACAACCTTTTGTAAGCTGGTGAGCTAGAGAAGAGTCAACCAACTTGATCCCGAGGGTTAGATCGTAAGCTGAGGAGCTTGGTGTGATCTAGTCAGCCTCACAGGGATCGAGAATCGTGTTCAGATTGTAAGATCTAAGACTATAAACGTGCACAACATAATATATTGCTAAGAAATAATAATATAGCTTGAGAGACAAATATTTGTGGACGTAGCCCAGGAGGGGGTGAACCACAGTAGAATTGGTGTTATTTGATTTAATGTTATGCATTTCCATTGTTGTTAATGATTAAATGCTAGATAAATTAATGAAGGAACTAGTTAGATCTAATATTTCACATGCATGAGTAAGAGTTTCTGATTAATTAATATGTTAGACTAAATAAATGAAGATCACAAGGTACAATTACATATCCCCACTTATTCCCAAGCTACAAGCATTTGAGTATTGCATCCACCCATAGAACTATCTCGGTTGAGACTACGCAGTGCACCCTGTGTACTGCGTTTCCTTCTAGTTTACCAGGAGGGTCGATAGTTTTAGAGGGATTTTGTTGGAAGCTTGTTAAATATGAACACAAGTCAACTTATAAAAGTAAGGTAAGATTAGAGTAGATAAATTAGTTAAACCCAACATTAGGAAAAAAAAAATACCTATTAACCCTACACTTGAAGCTACTATTAGGAAAGAGTTGGAAAAACTATTGAAAGATGGTATAATATTTCCAATTAAGTATTCCAAGTGGGTTTCAAATATGGTACATGTTCGGAATACTACTGGTCAGATCAGACTATGCATTGATTTCCATGTATTGAATAGATCAAGTGTCAAAGATAATTTTCCTCTTCTTAATATGGAAATGATTTTACAACAAGTTGCAGGGTCACAAATGATGTCCTAACTTGATGGATTTTCTGGCTATAATCAAATCAAGGTAAAGAGGACTGATAGATATAAAACCACATTTACTACATGTTGGGGCACATTTGCTTATGAACGTATGCCTTTTGTCTTGTCTAATGTAGGTGCCACCTTTCAAAGAGACACGCAGATAACTTTTGACGATCTGATTAGTAAAATTATCCAAGTTTATCTCGATGATTTGACTATCTATTCAAAGAACCAGTTGGATCATTTTGGACATCTTAGAAAAGTTCTCATGCGTTGTAGAAAATTTTGTATTTCTTTAAATCCTTCCAAGTCTATTTTCGGTTTCACTAAGGGTAAGCTCCTTGGTCATATTGTTTCTAATTCAGGAACAGTCATTGACCCCGAAAGAATTACTGCAATTCTAAACCTTACTTCCCCCACCTCCAAAAATGAAGTCCAAGTTTTCATGGGCATTATCAATTTTTTCCTTAGGTTTGTTCCTGATTTTGCTGTCATGGTTAAACCAATTCATAATATTTTGAATAAAGATCATTCTTTTTCTTGGACAGGTGACGTAAAAAATGTTTTTCTTACAATTAAGAAAGCAATCAGTTCCGCACCGGTTTTGCAAAATCAAATTTCGATAAATATTTTATCATTTATACCAATGCCACTAAGGAATATATTTTTGATATCCTCTTATAGAATAATGAACAAAAAACAAAAAACCTGTAGCATAGATGAGACCAAGTTTATCAGATGATGAAATCAAGTACTTTTATATTGAAAAACATGCTTTTGTTCTTGTTAAGACTATAGAAAAATTTCGCCACTTCCTTTTAGGCAAACATACACAGGTAAGAGTCCCTTTGCCTACTGTCAAGTTTCTTCTCTCACAAACTTATCTTTCATGAAAACTTGCACATTGGCTTGCCAAAATTCAGGAGCATGATTTAACCATCATGACTTAAAAAATGATCAAGGGACGATTTAGCCCTTCACTTAGCTCAACACCCTAAACTAAGTGAAGAAATTAATGATCAAGATAATCCTCTTTCAACTCTATTCTATATTGAAAATAAAAATCTTTCTATAGCTAAACATCCTTGGTATAGAAATTTGGTGTATTACTTGCAGTATAAAAAATGCTCAGATAACTTGGATCCTCACCAGAGAAAAAGACTCTGCCTCGAATATTCCAGGTATATCATTTTGGGAGACTTCTTGTTTAGAAGGTCCGCATGGCATATGAGCAGGTAATTTCCTTCTTAGAAACTAATATATTTTCCATATTTGGCCTTCCACTAGAGATCATTACAGATAATGCCCCAGACTTCATTTCTGCAAAGTTAACTCAATTTCTGGTTAAGTTAGGGGTCAAACATTTCAATTCATCATCCTATTATGCCCAAGGAAATGGAAAAGTTGATTCCACTAACAAAAACTTGGTTAGGATCATCAAGAGGACCATAGAGGATAAACCTTGCCAGTGGCACACACTTTTCATTTACACTCTCTGGGTAGATCACACTACTACCAAGGAAAGCACATGTTGTACTCCCTTTCAGCTCGCATATGGCCAAGTGGTTATTCTTCCTACTAATATAGAGATTTATTCCTTATGGCTGATGTTACAGATTGAAGAATTAAATTCTTCCAATGTTCCCCAAAGGATAAATGCACTGTTAGCCCTTGAAGAACAAAGGAATTTTGGCTTAGAGAACATAAAGAGAAGGAAAAAAACTGTGAAAAAGTATTTTAACAGAGGAGAAAAAGCTGTTGAATTCAAGATTGACGAAAAATTCCTACTATGGGACTCAACTCATGCTGAGAGAGGAAGACACTCAAAGTTTTAGAAACTATGGCTAGGTCCTTTTAAAATCCCTTTTATCCTAGGTGCAAACTCATACCTTCTAAAGGGTTTGGAAGAGTGATTTTTCTCTTACAACACTAATAGTTGAAACATTATGTGGAACCAACCTGATAATTAACGCTTATTTGAAATGACTTATGTATATAGTATTTTTTTTTACTATTTTCTTTTTTACTTTGGTTTGATGAGTTTTTAATTTCTGTTATTTTGTTTTTTTTTTAATTTATCAGAAATAAAGTCTGGATTAGTTTTTCCATAACGATGTCATTCTGTAATTATTGTTGATCAATAACAAATAAGGTATACACAGTTTTCATGATGTCCCCCTTTCAGACATCGCTGAAATTGATTTTTTCTTTCAACTCTGTTGTAGGATAGTTGTTTTTTCCTTCTTCCCTATTTCTGATTTCCCTTTCTTATTTCCATCCTGAGATTCAAAGAGAATACCAAGAAATTTATCCTTAAAATATTTAATCAGTATTATATATTACATATTGTTCAAATGTTATGCATACATGACCAAACCCCCTCATACGTACCACTTTCCATAAGTTATTCCCAAAGTCCCGTCTCATTATTTCCCTTAAACCATATTTTCCCCCCTGTTCCATAACTATTCTTCAACAATCTTTTTTTATCATCAACTTCTACTGCTATGCGAAACCAAACATATTGAGTTCAGAATCTGTTAGAAACAAATTTCCCTGTGGATTTGCCAGTTTTTTGACGCCCAGATACACAACATAGTACACCTCCCTACAAATGGGTTGAAATTCCTTATTATATATATACATATACTAAATAATAGCTAGATAGGTGGGACCCCCTTGTTTGAATCATGGTGAAGAGGAAACACTTATTTAATTTGCATCCATGACGACTTTACTAAGCACTTATAGTTTGAGAAAACAAAAGTTTCGAACAAATTTTCACATGCAATCAATGATTATAATGGCTGACAATTTAAAAGATGAAATAAAGTGACAAGCACTTCACTCACAACTACTATACATCTGCTCTGGCACATGGTTAAAATTTGGACTTTGAATCACACTCACATTGGTTATAATATGTTACATTCATGGTGTTGGTTGTGTTATGTGGGAAATAGTTATACAATTGTTTGAAGTCAATTCCATCCTTGCAAACAAGGGACTTGTTACAATTTAAAATGGGAAAGTTATGGCATATTATATGGTTTTGTTATGTTTAATATTTGGGCCAATGTATTTTTGTGGGCGTGCTCATACCCTACTTGGGTTGGTGGAAATTTATGTTGGAAACGATGTGTAGTTATTGCACGTCGCTCCAACCATACCCCGAGATCGCCACCCTCATTTGATTCACATTGTGCTTTTGTTTTGGACTGTGGTTACCCTGTGTTGCTTGAATTTCGAACAAAGAACAAGGTTTTTGGTTGGTTTTCCTCGCATTCTCTACAACAGGTATGAGGGTTCTTTCTTCTCCATTCATTAGTGAAATATTCTTAAGAATATAATTAAAATGTTGGCTCTTAGAATTCGTATACAAGGTGCATTATTTCTAAATTTACAGTGGAAAATGTATGCTCTGTCTGTGCAAAATTGGTTGGCATGTTGTATTGCAATTTGGAAATGGTTTACTGTTCCTTCTTGTTGTGGTTATGAAAGATATAAAGTTGTTTCCCTATCATGGTTATGTCACCCCGAATGGATATTGGTTATGGGTAACTGTTGTAAAATTATGTTATGGCATATCCGTTGAACTCCTTCTCAAAATTTGTGATGGGTTTTGCCTCCATTAACGACAGTGGTAAGCTTGTAGTAACTAGGTTTTGTTTCTGTTTTCTATGCCTACACATTATTAAACAAATTCTGGCCTCTGTTATTTTTCCCATGTAAAAAATTATATTGGGCCTGTGGGTGTTGATGCGACCATGTGCGTTCTGTGGGAACTTCTGTTATAAAAGAAATGGGGACACATTGTTTTGTTTTCCACCCAGGTGCTGACCAAGACCTCATTTTGATTTTATATGTTTGTTAGGTCGGATGAGCTCAATTATCGTTCTGTGTTATAATGACATATAAGAGTTTGTGGCACTGTTGAGTCACTCCTCAATATTGAAGGTATATAAGGTTGTTCTTTTCTTTGTGACTATCGTGGAAGCATATATGTTAAATATTGTTATGGTAATGTTGGAGGTTTTTTTCTTTTTGAACTTCAATTGTAAATGGCCTCACCCTCCATTCTTACCTCGTCCTTCCTCGTCTTGGAGGTTGTAAACATATGTTGGGTTTTTGTTTTGATCGAGAAGTGGAGGAATATGTTACTCGTATCATTAGTGTATCACCTACTAGGGTTTGTTGGTCGATTTTATGGTTGTATGGCTGGTGAAAGCAATGGCACCAGGGTTTCAAACCCAACCTGTCATATAACGAACATTGCAAGTTGATACCAGTCTGTACATTGAAGTATTTTTGGCTTGTGTTACACTCCATTGTTCTCTTAATTTAGTCTAATTTTTGTTTACTGGGATGATTCTGTTGATATTTATCATATAAAAACTCTGCAAATTAAAAGGAAACAATTTTGCAGTCAAGAAAATTGGTTATGAAGATTTCCATTTCGGTGCAATTGTGTTAAGCTTGTACAATGAAAGATGACCCAATATGGTTATATTAATCACAAGGTTATGATCAACTATTGAATATTTTTTAAGGTTTAATAACTAGACATTAGAGGCACTTTGGGTTTTTTGGATCTCTTTGTTATGCAACAATTTGTTTTATGATTACTTTTGTGGAAATTCAATACCCTGTGTGGTTTTTTCCTTGGCCCTACCTATTGGATGGAAGTGTCGTGCTTACGATTTTGGATAGTCCCTTACTCCTTTTCTAATTAAATAAACATCTATGAACAAGAAAAGAATAAAATTGGGAATTGTGGGATGATATTCCCGAGGCTTTTTTTGTGTTTTATATTGGATATTATGGGACAGTTAAGTATTGAGTTTGGATGTTTAACATAAAATATTTTTGGAAATAATGGAAATGATAACTTGAAGAAAATATATGTTAATTCATGAACAAAACAATAACCATCTCATTTCCGACCATTATACCACTTTTCACTCATTACAATCCCCTCACCTTCCCAGATACATTTTTTTTTCCTTGTTCCATTGTTGTGAATTTTATTAAGATTAAAGGGGTTTAAAAGGGAAGGAACTAAATGGGATTGAATGGTGTTTGGATGATTGTCCTTTGCAATTTATTGAACAATATTCATGGTGTTTCCCAACCATTATATCACTTTTCACTCATTACAATCCCCTCATCTTCCCAATATCCCTATTCACCACATGTTTGGATAACAATTTATTGATGATTTTTATGGATGGATTGCATGTGCTTCTGTGGTAAGTGATAAAAGCCAAATTTTGATTCTATTTAGGTAGAGTTAATGCATGGATTATTAAGAAGTTTTCATGACATGTTTTGGACTATTGCTTCAGGATGAGATTTTTCAGTAGAGGTAGTAATGGTAGAGGTAACAGAGGTAGGGGAAATTGGCAGAGGGTTCATAGAAGACCTCGGTTCTCCATACATTTTGATGCTAAGCCCTATGAATTGAACCATCTTTTCCAAGTTTGGTTCTTCAACCTAGTAGGCCAAGGGATCCTCCAACTCCAAATTCAAAGACCGCCATTCCGAGTACATCAGAACCTTTCTGGCATCCCAATGCCTCCTCATGTATCAATGTGACCATAACCACCCACCAACGATGGTTGGAAAGATATTGTCCACCAGCCTGTTGTTCATCATCACGGTTGGACTATTGCATCTTTTCCATTACCCCCTCCACCACCAAAGAATGAAGTTTTCCAAGCTGATCCTATTGTCTCACCCGTGCAATCATCACATGCCAGTAAACAATTAAAAATAGATGTCCCTGAGCCTATGTAGGAAAAGATAAAATGAGTATCCACTCACTCCATCTCATCTAAAGAATCTTCCAAATCAGTCTCCTCTCGCCTTCATCTTAACGATGTCTGTTCTCATGTTATTAGTGCAGTTCAACATCAAGGCTCTAACTAGTCAAAGGATACAACAAAAAAATCAAAGGGGGACAACAGTGAGAAGAGGCCTAATGCCTCTCATAGTAAATATGGATTTTGATGATGATTAATGTTATTTCATGTGTTGAATACAATATTTTTACTTGGACAAAGTTTTGGAAAACAAGTATATATTTAGGCATTCTTTTTGGGACGGTATGGATATATTATTTTTTGGATATGATCAGATTATGTTTTACTGATATTTAAAATATTTGATCATAACTTTGAATATGGGAGTTACAAGGAGGATATATTTGAAATCTTATGATTGATTTTTATATTTCATGTTTATTAAAAGAAATAATTGGGAGTCACAAGGGGTCCCACCTATTTAGTTATTATTTAAGACCCTTATTGATATATTGTTATTATTTATTTGTCTCAAACTAATTAGTTAAGTTAATTTGACATAACTAAAGAAAGGTAGTTGAACTACCCTAATGTATCAAGGAGGAATAAAAGATCAATGAGATGAGGAGACAAGGGAGAATAGAAGAAGAACTACAACGATAAGGTTTGATCTATACTAGTGATATACTTTCAACTTTCATTCATTCCGAGTTTACTAGAAAGCTTAATTCTCTTGATGACAACATGGTCTTATTGAAGGCTGTAGGATTCAAAAACCGAATCACATATTTCAACAGCTTGTTTTAAAGGTGTATGATTTTATCTTTGACAGTCTGTGTATTTTTTTTTGTGCATGAATTGAGTTTCATGACTGATAAAGAATATCTTGCAGAGTCAAGTGACAAAAGTTTGTGGCAAGATGATCCAGATATTTAGATTTGGTTTTCTTCTTGATTGTCAGATTATTTTTGTATGGTTCCCATTGAAGGATTCTAAATTTTATTTTGGTCCCTACCCTCGCAGGGGTTTGTAGAAAGAACTCAATTTTGTATATCAGAATGGAATAAATGAAAAATCATATTATTGTTTCAGTATCACACATGCGTTTTAATGATATAGTTCATTCTTTTTCTTTGATCTCCATATATACATTTGTATAATTTTTGTACACCTTCATGTAACTTTGTTTAATTTTAATTCTTTTGCATTGATATATACAACACATAAAAACCAACCTTGGTCCTTTGTAATTAATACTTGTGGATTAAGCGATTGTTTTTGAGGCTATAAACCCCGAGTGACATTCCCAACTATCTTGTCTTAGCCCAACAGGATCTGAAAATGCTTGAGTAAGGTTTTCCATACCTTTTCCTCAACATGTTGTTCTCATGGTCCTACCTCTTTACCAATGCTTAAATTTTTTGGCTCCCCACACCATCATGAACTAGATTTCAATGAATATCTGGAAATATTTATGGAAAGGGGGCATGTCGAATGAAAATAAATATCCCCGCATCAATTGGAAAATGGTAAGGAATCCAAAATATAGAGATGGACTCAGAATTAGAGATATAAAAATGATGAATGTGGCAATGGGTGTGAAAGTACTATGGAGGATGCTCACTGATAAACCAACCTAGTGGAAAAAGGTTTTGTGGAAAAATACTTCAAAGGAACATGGATAAGATGTATAGAACTCCCATTAAAATAACTCAATGATTCACCTATCTTAAAACTTCTGAAAATTTCCATCTTGGTCGTCAAAGAGAAGCTTACATGGATCCTGGGGAGTGGGAAATCTATGAAAATTTTGGAGGATAACATATATGGGAAGGTGAAATTGTATTCCAGAGAGTATTTGGCCCCTCTTAAATCATGGTTGGAGGAACAAAAAATTCAAACTCTCTATGATATCTCTGATTAGGATGAGCCCTATGGGAATTGGATACGATGGAAATTCGACTCCCCTATAGATCCACTAACCCCCCTTGTTAACTCTTTAGCTCAAGAAATTTTTTACTGTGCTCCATGGAACATATCTGAGAAACATAGCAAGGGATGTGGGGACTCACTCTACTTATTTTGTGTTGGATACCATTTCCAACTGGAGGTAACTCATCTCCCTCTGCTTTCATCAATCTAGAAGAAAATCTCGAGCAATGACATATTTCCCAAGATCAACATTTTTTATTGGATCTTGTGTAACATACCCAACCACCGAGCTAAACCACACTACCTAAAAATGTCCACTTAAAGAACAACCCGGTACCAATATGTAATGTACCAAGCCACCGGTAGGATGGGTCGCACTACTACAAGTCTCACCTCAAGAACTGAGTTCAATTTCTGATAGCACTTAACTAATAGAGAAGCATGAAAGAAATGCAATAACTGTACATGCAATACTCAAGATTCATTCTAGAATTAAAAATAATTCTTAAACATGCCACACATAGGCATGACCGACAAGAAGACACATAAATATGAATATTAGAGATAAGAATTAATACACAGCAGAAATAAATATACAAGCATAGAAACACATGACATAGAGAGATTATATTTTAATAAAATGAATCACCAACTTGCTACAGACCAAGGACATTCCACCCAACCTTAGACACTGTTGTTCCAAGTCTCAACAACATGTCACCCTCGAGCCAGGGCTATAAATCCACAAGGATGGGTTCTAGAGAGACAATCAACTAGTTAGTACTCAATCTCTCACAGGTTTCTAAACACACATCAATCCAAGTACACAACACTCTTTTCTCCAACCCGCACCACCCAAATACAATGAACCCCCTTCACTACCAAGCAGCCCCTCAGGATTTCCACTTATTTCTAGGGATCCAACGCATATGGTCAATAATATCCATGTTGAGACTCTCAAAATTCATAGCTATGATTTTTTTTTATCACATTCCAATGCATCTCAGGAATGAAGGAACCAATTCCTGGCTAGAATACAACAATAATTACTACAAGTAGAAAAAAAATGGCTTATTTGTTTAGCAATTTGTCTCCATGTCACCACCAATAAAAATCATGAATGAGGAATAATGGATGGGAAAAAAATGAATGAAGAGTGAACAAAGAGGAAGAACCATGAGGAAGAACCCCCAAACAACCCACAAGAGGTGTTATGAAATTTCATGCAATAAAGAACCACATGGAATTTTCCCCAAGAAGCTCACGTAACTACTTCTTTCTCTATGAAATTACAATATGGATAAATAAAATATAATATAAATACTTATCACCTTTATCACCCTCTCTCGTGGAATCATAAACCCCTATAACTCTTTTCCTTGTCTATCTTGCAGCCAACAATGTATTTTATTAATAATAATGATCAAAGTATTACCTTTCCTAGGCACTTCAACCTCTTTTAATTGTCTGGGAACTCCGACCTTTCATCAAATAAAAAAAATTCATTATCAGTATGGGGACTCAAAACTTGGGTATTACATTCCCCTCCCCCTTATTTTGGTAATGTCCTCAATGCATATATAAAACAAAAATTAAAATTTCAAAATTCTTCAAAAAGTCATGAGTACTCTGTCCGCATGGAATCTTCATGCTCCCAAGTAGCATCTCCAAGACCATAGAAGGTCCACTAAACTTTTACCAGTTTTATGACTTGATTATGGATCATTTGACTTTTCTGTCCAATATGCACACCTACTGGACCTGAAATTCTCCTTCTGGCTCCATCTGAATTAAATTCCAACCAATGACATGGTTAGGATCATGTACATACTTTTTCAGCAAAGATACATGAAATACATTATGCACATTCAAGGATGCATACAATGCAATAATGTATGCAACATGACCTATTATGTCCAATATCTCAAATGGACCAGAGAATTTGGCTGCTAACTTTGTATAGCTACCCAAATTCAATGATCTCTTCTCGGGATTCACTTTCAAAAGCACATGCTCTCCCACTTTAAATTATGTAGCTGTCATGTTCTTATCTGCATAACTCTTCTACCTATCTTGTGTTTCTTTCGTATTCGGCTTAATTTTAACCATCTGGTCTTCCATATCCGTGAGCAATTTTGGCCCAAGTACTACTCTGTCTGCTAGGTTGTCCCAACTTACTAGAGTATTTCATTTTCTGCCATACAAAGCTTGAAATGGACTCATCTTCAGTGAAGCTTGATACCCATTATTATAGGCAAAATCAATAAAATGCAAGTAATATTCCCACTTAGATGGCTTATCCATCACATACATTCTCAACATGTCTTCAATCACTCGGTTGACTCTCCTTGTATGGCCATCTGATTGTGGATGGTATATTGTGCTAAAGTTAATATTTGTACCAAATCCTTTAAATAATACCCTCCATAAATTTGAAGTAAACTTAGTGTCTTTGGCTGAGATGATTGCCTTAGGTATCCCATGCAAGGATACCTACCATAATGGTAGTGGTTGAAAAATGAGAAGCCTTTGTCAATTTTTCAACCACTACCATTATTGAATCATGTCGCCTTTTTGTCTTGGGCAACTTAGTTATAAAATAAATGGTTACCACTTCCCATTTCTTCTCTGGAATTGAAAATGGTTGTAGTGAACCCACTGGGTATCCATGCTCAACTTTCACTCTCTAACATTCCATGCATATGGGAATGTAGTAAAAAACATCCTTCTTCATCGCAGGCCAAAATAATTGGCTTCTTATCGCTACAATTTTTTTCTGGCAGCCTGGATTTCTGACATATGGAACATTATGCATTTATTTTCATACCAAATTCCTAAGTTCTCCAAAACTAGGAACATAAATTCTATTCTTATGCATAAGTAATCCATATTCCTTGATCTCATACTCTTTAATTTTATGTTGTACATTTCCCGCTGTAAAATTTATTTTACTTGTAGGTAATTCTGATATGTAACAACAACATCCAAAATTCTACTCTTCAAATATGATTGATGCATACTAATGGTTGTAGCATGCATGAGATGTATCCTTATGCTTAGTGCATCAATAAATTTATTTTCTTTTTCTTGTATATGCTTGATATCAAAGTCATACTCACTTAAAAATTCTAGCCATCTTGTTTTCCTGGCATTCAAAGTTGGTTGCTAAAAACGATATTTCAGACCAGTATGGTATTTTCTTAATTTGAATATCTTTCCCATGAGATAATTCCTCCACATATTCAATGCATGAACTATCGAAACAAGAACCAAATCATGTATGGAATAATTCCACTCATTCTCTTTAAGATTTATGACCTCAAAAATAATGACATATCCATTTTGAGTGAGGAATCCACCAAGTCCTTCCTTGCATGCATATGTACATAAAGAAAAATTCTCATTTTGGTCAAAAATATTTAAAATAGGTGCACTAGTAAGTAATTCTTTCAACAAATTAAAATTCTCTTCACACTTTGCTATCCATTCAAATTTAATTCCATTCTTTTGTAAATAAGTGATGGGATGAACAATTTTAGAGAATCCTTTTATAAATCTCCTATAGTATCCAGAAAATCCCATAAAGGATATGACTTTTGAAACATTTCTTGGTGCTTTCCATCCCTTAATGGATTCAATCTTCTCTAGATCTACTGCTATATCTTCTTCTCAATTAATGTGTCCCAAATAGTGATTTTTCTCTTGGTTAAAAGAACACTTACTAAGCTTGGAATACAACTAATGTTTCCTTAGCACTTGCAACACTAACCTCAAGTGATGTTCATGCTCTTTCTTTGAATTCAAATAAATGAGTATGTCATCCAAGAACACAATGACAAACTTATCCAGATAATTTCTGAATATGCCATTCATTAAGCGCATAAAAACAACCGGTGCATTGGTTAGTCCAAATGGCACCACTACAAATTCATAATGTCCATACCTAGTTCTAAAGGTTGTCTTACTAATGTATTCTTCCTTGATTCTTACCTGATGGTATCTTTTTTGTTTTTTGTAAATTAGATGAGAATCCTTCTATTCAATCCAGTAGAAAGTATAAAGTGATACACCGATTAGCTGGTGGGAAAGACCCCCCAGAGAGAGAACTACTAAAAGAGAGCCACAATACAAGAAATCGAGAAAGGGTCGGATCATTGTGAAGGTCCCTTTATTCCTTTTTTATTACGAACATCAATCCAACCAGAGGAGTTGATAGGCTCAACAACTTTCACCACCAAATCCAAATTGTCTGAGGAAATGCCATAATCTTGAGCTGTTGAAGCAGAGGGTTCTTCTTTGTCGCTGTCTGAATTGTCTGATTCATGGGGACGCTTCTGAGTTCCTAGGGGTATGGTTGTGGTCATGATTGTGTCATTTGTTTCCTCCTTTTTGAGGGGTGGGTGCAAAGACTTAGCTGAAGGAATTGGAATTCGGATTTCTGAAGCTTCAAGAGTTTGTGCGGAAGATGAGGGCTGGTGTTTTGGGTCTATAGTTGGTTTTTGAGAAAATGATGGAGGCTGTGAAGGCGTTGTAGAAGGCAGAGGAGTTGGTGCATCTTTGTGATGCTTCTCATTGTTAGAGGAAGGGTTAGGGAGGCTTTTGCGAAGATTTGGGACTTGGCAGCCATTATCTCTTTTTCGTGCTCCAGGGGTTGAGGAAGGGGTTAGGGATAGAGGACACGTTGCCTGGAGGTGCCCTGTTTGATGACAAGAGTGACATTTGAAAGCAGTTTTCTCATAATTGACCATCTATGTGTACAGATCTCCCTCAGTCCAATCAATAAGGATCCTATCCAGAAGCCCTTGACTAAGGTCGATTTCAACACATATGCGGGTGAAAGTGATGAAGCCTTTCAATATCCGATCTGTGTCTGCCTTGATAAATCTACCCAACATATTGCCCAAGGTAAATAAAAAAGAAGGAGAATAAAAATGCATGGGTGGATTGGGTAGTCTTACCCAGACCAGTGTAAGCATGGTTGTCATGGTTAGTGGATTGAACTTGGGGAACCAACTCTGCATGGAAAGACCATATCTGCCCCAGAACCAAGGACCTTGCTCTAGCACACATTGGCTTTCATCTTCTATGGAAAAGTTGATGATGAATAACCCTTTGGAGCAAAAGAACAACTCATGTTCTGACTCCCAAGTCTTGTTAATCCATTCTCTTAGTGCAGGGGTCGAGGGCCATAGTCCGTTGAAGCGACAAATGAGGGATTTTTCCTGGTAGCTAAAGGCATAGACATAGACGTGGAGATATTTGACTTCTGTTGTTGGGGGTTCTGCAGACTGCTCCACAATGAAGGCAGAGCCAAAAATCTCATTTTCTCGTGAAGTTTCAGCCTTGGATCCTGAAGGAGAAGACATTAATGTTTTCACAACATGCTTGTAAGAGCTTGGATGAGTGAAGGAAGGTGCTCCTCCACGCAGACGAGAGGCAATTGAAATGGTTTCATTTTTTAGATTCCCATAGTCCCATAGCATAGAGACATCCACTAGCTATCATCCTTCAAAGATTAGTCTTTGAAAACTAGGTGGAATACCTGTGGCCTGGTGAACTTGGGTTTTGAGCTCAAAAATAGAATCTAAATCTTGGGCTTGCAAACAGAGTGAATATTCGACGATGGTATTTACAAAAAGAGGGAAGCTAGCCTCAATCACGAAGCTAACCTCGACGGGATAGTGAGAATATAGCCTCGAACTTGTATCCCCCTTAGCTCAGTTCCTGTTCAAATCCCCTAGGCGTAGAAGGTCCCTGAAGTCTCCTAAAGAGAAATGGTTTTCGTGCTTTAGATCAAGGCTACACCGGTGGCTAGGGTTTAGCACTTTCCACACCCTTAATCCCTTCTCAGCTCTTATCTGGGCCCAAGTGGCTAGTTCCCGCGTTAGGGTTTCTCCTAGCATTTTTGTTGTTGCTACCGTGTCGGCTGCTAGCCTGGTCGACGAGATAATATTTTTCTTCCCTCCTGGGGGTGATGGAAGCTCGACAGAGGCTTCTTTTGTGGGGTCTGGCTGTGTTTCCTTCTTGGGAGCATCCTCTGTATGTTGTTTTTGTGCCTTCTCGGTTGGGCTCACCATAAGGACTATGTCAGCGTCAGGCACCACCTATGTTCCATTGGTTTTAGCTGGTGATTGCTTCGGCTCTTTAGCTTCGACAAAAATGACAGGTGTTGGCTCTGTCTTTGGCATTTTCTACTTGGCCTTAGCCCCTCCTTCTTTCTCCTTCTTGGGAGTAGGGTTTGTTGCGACAGGTTTCTTGGCGAGGCGAGGCACCATTTTTCCTCAACCCTATCTTGGAGGTACCTGATTGTATCTTGATCTCAATTCTATATTTGAAAATATATTTTCCCATCTTAGCTGATCAAAGAGGTCATCAATTATGGGTAGAGGGTATTTGTTCTTTACAATGGCTTTATTAAGTTGTCTAAAGTCGATACATAGTCTCAATGTTCCATCCTTATTTTTGACAAAGAGTAATGGTTCTCCCCAAGGTGAAACACTTGGGCATATGTACCCTTTATTAAACAATTCTTCTAGTGGAATTTGTAATTATTTTAATTTTGATGTACTCATTGTGTGAGTTTTTTGTACTGGGGAAACTCCTAGTACTAAATCAATAGAGAAATATCTCTCTCTCTTCGGTGGAAATCCTGGTATTTCTTGGAATACATATTAAAACTCTTACAATACTGACTAAGCTTCAAGTCTTGGACCTTTGTCCTTTTTTGGATCCACCACATGAGTTTCATACAATCGAGATTCTTTCCTGAAACATCTCTTCAGCTACAAGGCTGAAATCTCCCTTATAGAAATGGGTCCTCGAATTCCTTTCATAGTGCTCTATTTTCCTTCTTCATCAAGACATGTAAATGTCTTGTCATGACAATATAGGACAACATGATGTTGTTCCAACCAATCCATTCCAATTAGGATATCACAATATCCTAATGGGATGATATTCATATCAACATCAGTACTCACTCCATTCAGATTTATTGGACAACCTTTAACAATCTCATTGATTCTTCTTTCCGTCCACTATTTTAGGATCAATGTAATAATGGATTGCTCCTGAATCAATTAAAATATCAACATGTTGATTAATGATATTACCTTCCACTTCTATCATATTGGATCGGTATTCTTCTTGTCGATCTTCTAAGGATACATATATTCTTGGAATACTTATGCCCATGTCTTCTACTATTGTAGCCTCTTGGATGTTGTGCATGGTATTCGTTTTGTCTTCTCTATGAGGAAAATACTTGTACATGTGATCTTCTTTGCATCCCAAACATTTGATTGGTGGTCTTCCCCTTTTTCCTAAGGAGTATTCTCTCTTGGACTCATCCATAATAGACTGATCTTGCTGATTTTTATTAGGACCATTTCTGTTGAAAAGAGGTTTGAATCCCTTCCTTCTCTGATCAAATTTCTCTTTCTTCGTATCCTTCCAAGATTTTTGTAAGGATTATCTACCATTTCCTTGTTCATACATGTACTTATCCTTCCTAATGGTATTTGCCAAAGTTCTAGTCTCATCATATTGAATCTTGTCTTTATAAAAGGATGGTAGCCCACTCAAAAAACTTTGCATCTTCACCTTCTCATCCTTGATAAAATCTACATGCTTCAACAATTCCAAGAACTTCTTTTCATATTCTCCCATGGTCATGATTCCTAACCATAATTCAAATAACTCTTGCATTTTATTGTCATATAAGTTCTTTAAAATATACTCCTTCTAAAAATATCTCTTAAACCGCTTCCAAGTGATCCTGCTCTCATTAATGTGTTTGACTTTCTTAAGTCGATCCCACCACATAGCAACTCTTCCATGCAAATGGTATGTGGAAATTATGGCTTCTAGGTTATATGAGTAGTTGTGCAACTGAAAATAATTCTTGATTCCCAACAACCATGCTTCAACATCATCTTCCCTTTCTCTTTCACCATCAAAGGATGGTGGCTTAATATTCCTTAGTTCTCATTGAAAACTATCCAATTCATTCCTTCTTCTTTGGTGCCTAACAAGAGACATTTATGGACTGCTTATGGAGTCTTAAAATGCATATAATTCCCTTGTTAATTAAGGAGGTGAGTGATGTTTATGGATTTTTCTAGCACTTATTGAATGACCAACTCTTCTGTAGTTATCTCTTCTTTCATTATGCACGCCTTATTCCTCATGTCTCGAGTCTAATCCATTATTTGCCTGCCTATGCAATTGATTTAAGCTTTGCATAACTTGAGCATTTATTTTATTTTGTTCTCTCATCATCTTCCTATTGTTTTCTTTGTAACTTTGCACTTCTATTCTCAAGCTTATCATAGTCTCTATTAATGTTTCTTGTTCCCCTATGCTCATGTTCCCATTTGATTATGTCTCTGCATTACCAACACTGATATTTTGACATTTGGCTTCTTTTTCATGACTGAAGGCTCCCTCTCCTTTCTCCATGTCCCAAATATACATTCTTATCCTGAACTAATACTTTTATATCCCTTAATTATACAAAATTTTCAAGAAACCATTTTTTTTAGAATTTTGCATATTATAGAAAATTTTCAATTAATGATACAAGTCCTTTTTCTGCTTAATTCATGAATAATTATATCATAGTTCTCCCAATTCTAATAATTCCAAGTTATTCTTCTCTTAACCATATTTTCAATGACTATTGTCTTGCTCAATTCCGAGTCTTGAACAAAAAGTTATTGATGGCAAAGGCAACAAAGGAATATCCATTAGCACATGCAACATAGCTAAAAACACTCAACGACCGTTAGATCATTGCTTCAAATTTAATCTTGAATGTGAGTCTAGTTTTATTCGAATTAGATCACAATCATCCCTCTTCTTACTGGCCACCTCAATACACAACACATTCTTGATGCATGGCAACCATCCTATTTGGATCTTGGATTAATCTAGACCATTGATCCCATTTTCACATAGCTTGACCTTTATCTCACAACCACCATCGGATCAGATCTCTCATTAGCCTCAATTGTTGATATCTTATCTTGATGGTTTAACCAATTATATAAGGCATATCTTCTCACACCTCTGCGACCTCCAGAATGTACTCCCACATTCCAATGCACTCATTTTGCACCTATACTTAGACCCATTTCCAAGGATTTCTCTGTGGGTATAAGGCATATATTTTCTTACTTCCACGGCCTCTAGAATGTACCTTTGTGTTCCTCGACACTCACTTTTCACCCATACTTAGAAAATTTTCTAAGTTTTTCACCATGGGTCTACAAGACATCACGAGTTGTTAAATATCTCACCCTCTGATCCATTTGATCTATGACAAGTGGCGACCTCTTGGGCCGTCATATCTCTCACCCTTTGGGTCATCTGATCTGTGAAAAGTGGCAACCTCCTAGGTTGTTCAATCGATTCCTCATACTTAGAAAATTACTCATATATAACCACGCTCTATGGAATCTCCATTATTCCAATTCATTCTTGACATTTAGTCAATTTTTGAGATCTCACCGCACTCCATGAGACATCTCCATTCTTCTCTTATCCATGACCTCGTTCGTCTGACCTATTATTGATACTTAGTCGATTTTTGATATTTCACCACAGGTACACAAGGCATCTTCATTCGACCAATTCATTCTTTATACTTAGCTATTTCTTGAGACATCTTTGTCCAATCAATTCTTGGTACTCGATCATTTTTCAAAATCTCATTGTGGGCCGCAGGTCTACGACATTTTCATGATTCTTGTGATCTTGTCTGTTTGACCGACTACCCATACTAAGTTAATAGTCAAGATCCTACCATGGGTTTGTAGGTTTGTGCTCATTTATTCACAACAAAATTTAATGCCTTGCACGAGGTTCCATACTCGCCCCTTCTCATTTAAACCATGTATCTTTTCCTTTTCTTTATAAACCATTTGTATTTGTTTTCCTTTATATATATAATTTTTCCATTCATGTCAGTATGAGAAACCATGACCTTCTTTTCAATCTTGACACTTCTCATATTTGTAATGAGATTCATCCAACTTTCTGTCACTCCACTCCCCTTAATCTTGTGTAGCCCCGAATATATTTCATGCACATACATCTTCGTTCTTAATTCAGAGTAAACACACATAGCTCTTTCATAAATTCAATAATGCATAGTAGTCTTTGCACACAAAGACTGCTCAACACACAAGGGTATTCTCTACTTCCTCTATATTTTTCGATTCACAAAATATTTCCAACAAACTCCTCATGCAAACAACTTCTTCTTTCCTGTAGCGAAGAAATCAATTTCCAAAGAAAGTCTCAATCTTGTAGCAGGCCCTTAAGGATTGGTGCTATAACCTACAACTTTGATACCAATATGTAATGTACCTAGCCATCGGGCTGAGCCATTCTACCTCAAAATATCCACTTCACGAACGATTTGATATCAATTTGTAACATACCCAACCACCAACAGGCTAGGTCACACTACTACAAGTCTCACCTCAAGATCTAAGTTTGATTTATGATAGCATTTAACTACTAGAGAAGCAAGAAATACATGCAATAATCAAGATTCATGCTATACTTAAATAATTCTTAAACATGCCATGCAAAACCATGACCAAAAAGTAGGCACATTATAAATATGAATCTCAGAGATAAGAATTAATACACAACGAAAATAAATATACAAGCATAGAAACACACGACAAAGAGAACTTATATTTTAATAAAATCAATCACCAATTGGATGCAGACCAAAGACGTTCTTCCCATCCTTAGACACCGTTGTTCCAAATCTCAACAACATGTCACCCCTGAGCCAAGGATATGAATCCACAAGGAGTGGTTCCAGAGCGACACTCAACTCCCCAAACTATTTAACACTCAAGCTCTCATAGGTTTCTCAACACACATAAATCCAAAGTACACCAACACTCTTCTTTCCATCCCACACCACCCAAAGACAATGAACCCCCTTCACTACCACACAGTCCCTTAGGATGTACACTTATTTCTAAGGATCCAAGGCATCTAGTCAAAAATCTCCATGTTGCGGCTCTTAGGATTTGCAGCTGTGAACACATTTTAGCACATGCCAATGCATCTCAAGCATGTAAGCATCAATTCGTGGATGGAATACACCAGTAATTACTACAACCAACAAAACAATGGATTCTTTCTTTAGCAATTCGTCCTCATGTGCCCACGAAGAACAAGAATGGATGAGGAATAATGAATGAGCAACAAATTAATGAAGAGTTAACAAGTGAATGAGTAAACAATGAGGAAGAACCCCCAAACAACCCACAAGAGGTGTTTATGAAATTACATGTAATAAAGAACCACATGGCATTTCCCTTAAGAAGCTCATGTAACTACTACTTTCTCTCTAAAATTACAAGATGGGTAAATAAAATATAATACAAATACTTAGCCCCCTCTCTCGTGGAATCATATCCCCCTATAACTCTTGTCCTTGTCCATCTTGCAGCCAATGATGTATTTTATTATTAATAATGATCAAAGTATTACATTTTGTGGGCACTTCGACCTCTTTTAATTGTTTGGGCACTCCAAAATTTAATCAAATAAACAAAATACATTATCAATATGGTGACTCAAAACCGGGGTATTGCATCTTGGCACATGGAAAAATGATCACATCAAATAATTTAAAGAAAAATGGAATAGCGGGTCCCTCAAATGTGTGTTGTGTGCCAATGTAGAGGAATCGATCCAATATTTTTTCCTTGATTGCAATTATGAAAATGAGGTGTGCTCACATGCATTGGTTGGTATTATTCACCAAACTAGGCATCCTTGATCTTTTGATGAACATTTCTTAAAATGGTGTCATATGCATAGAGAATTTTTTTTTAGCATAAACCAATTTTTAAAAGGGTATGGGAAGCACTACCAAAATTCTTCCGCTAGAAAATTTGGTTATCTAGAACAAAATAATTTTCAATAATGAAAGGTACAATCCATCTCAAACTTCTCTAAAGGCCATTTCCCTTCTCTATGAACACTTGCGATTGAGAATAAAAACCTAGGTACAAGATCTATATAGTATGGAGGAAGCTTGGCTATCATAATTCAAGTTAGATAAAATTGGCATCTCCTTCACCAGAAATAAAATGGTCTTAATTCCACAATGAATTATTAGGAAAGATCCCTCAAAATTTTTGTTCTGGAAGACCCAACAACATTCCTACACAATTTTCCTTGATGGAGCTTCTAAGAAAAAAACAAGGTTGGCATGTGTGTGTGTGTGTGTGTGTGTGTGTGTGTGT
>ML780975.1:709346-725810 GCA_009831015.1 Picea engelmannii
TGCCAGTCTAATTTTAGACTAAACGTCTTTCTGCTTTTCTCAACTCCAACTGCAGTTTCCCTTTCTTTCATTCTTTCTTCTGCTTTTCGCATGCCAGCGTTCTCCCTGATTTTCTAAACTGGCTCTTTGCATGCCTCCTCTACACATGCCACATCATGCAACGATGTGTTACAGCATTTGCATTCCAGCTTTTGTGTTCCAGCTCTGTTTCAGCACTGTGTTTCAGCATCTATGTGCCAGCATTTGCATTCCTGCTTCTGTGTTCCAGCTCTGTTTCAGCACTGTGTTTCAGCACTGTGTTTCAGCATCTGTGTGCCAGCATTTGCGTTTCAGCATCTGCGTTTCAGCATCTGTGTTCCAGCATTTGTGTTTCAGCATTTACGTTTCAGCATCTGTGTTCCATCATTTGTGTTTCAGCATCTACGTTTCAGCATCTGTGTTCCAGCATTTGTGTTTCAATATTTACGTTTCAGCATCTATGTTCCAGCATTTGTGTTTCAGCATCTACGTTTCAGCATCTGTGTTCCAGCATTTGTGTTTCAGCATCTACGTTTCAGCATCTGTGTTCCAGCATCTCTTGTGCGTGTTGACAACCTTGACTGCTCCATAACCAACCGATTGCCATCAATGACAACCTTGACAGTCTGTGTCTTCTGTGTTTCAGCATCTGCGTTCCAGCATTTGTGTTTCAACACTTGTGCGTGCTCCATAACCAACCGATTGCCATCAATGACAACCTTAACCATCTGCGTCAGTCTTCTGTTATAGCCATATCTCCAAAAAGATCTATGTCCCAGCTAAGGTTGCAGACACTAGAGTCCTACAATCTCCCCTGCCTCTACCTCGAGTGAGAATTCATCTGCTTCGCAGGTGTTTCCGAAAGGGCCGGTAGTTAGGGTTTTTTTGGTGCGTTGTTGTAGCATTGAACCCTGGGTCTGCCTCTATGCCAACAACTGCAATAGATTACTTGACCCAATGGGATGAAGAACAATCTTTCAAAGATGGTATCTCAGAGACTATTGCGTAGTTTCTATTTGAGAATGTTGTTATGAGGTTTGGATTTCCAAGAATCCTTATGAGTGATCAGGGGACCCATTTTTTGAATAAAATGATTGCTACTTTGACAAAATAATTTCATATTTATCACCAGAAGAGCACACCTTATCATCCTCAAGTGAACATAATAGTGGAATAATTTAACAAGATTGTAGAGCATGTGCTGACGAATATATGTAATGTAAATTGAGATGACTTGGAGCTGATGATTCCTATAGTACTGTGGGAATATTGGACCACATGTAAGAAGTTGATAGGACATACACCATTCCGATTAGTATACGGCCAGGAAGCAGTTATGCCCATGGATTTCATTGTGCTGAGTCTACGCATTGTCACTCTAACAGAGCTCATGAATTCTAGTGTAGTAGAGAAAATACTATCAGAGCTAGTAGAACTTGAGGAAGACCGCTTCATCACAGGATTTCATCAGTAGGTTCATAAAGCATGCAAGAAGGAATGGCATGACATGCATATTAAACAAAAGAAGTTCTAGATGAGAGACCTATTTTTTCTCTATGACAATAAATTTTTCCAGCACCCTGGAAAATTCCAAATGCATTGGTTGGGTCCGTATGTGATAATATTTGTGACAGAGGTATGTTTTGTTTAGTTAGAGAAATTGAATGGGGAAATAATGGAAGGATTGGTCAATGGAATTCAGATGAAACTATATAGGGATATGTGTCCTTTTGTGCACTAGCTTGAGTGCGCAATACATGTACTATAGTATTTGTATTATACATTAAAAAAAAAGAGGTTTGAAGAGACAATAGGATTGAAGTTTTGAATCATGCATTGTTCAAAGAGATGAACAAAAAAATGTCATGGAAATGAAGAAAGAAAGAGGAAGGTGTGCATGAAGGAGAATTGAATTGTGTGCATGAACGAGAATTGAATTGTGCGTAGAAAGGAGAAGTGAATTGTAGATAAAAAGAGTTTGGGTAAAGACCTGTGAAGATGACGAGAAAAACATTAAAGAGAAAACATGACAGTGATATAATGGAAACATGTCGTCATAAATGAAAAGTTACGATGATATTTTGATAGGTTGGAAAATATAGACCATGATCCACCGGAAAATATGAAATTAATGCAAAATCCAGAAAATAATTAAATGTGAACAGAATCAGATTGGACTGCAATTTTTGGTGTAAAGAGGAATGAAAAATATGGCAAGAAACTATAAAAGAAGGCAAGGGGTGATGAGAAAGGGTCATAGTTATTTGGACATTCAAAGAGGATAGAGGGCTAAGTGAGTTGCAGACAGAGCCAAATTCTAGAAATACATGGCACCACCAAAGGTAGGAGCATCCACATCGCAGATGAAAAAACCATGCACTAAGCAGGCATTGGTACCTATACAAGAAGAAACCCCAAGAGTAGAAGCATTAGATCCAAGCCTGGGAAAATTTATAGGGGTATATGTGTCACCCAGGAACCCAACAACAAAGAGAGTTAGACTTCCCAAGGAGTCGAAGTATGACCTCGTTACACCGATGATTCCACCTGGGGTCAGTATTGAGGGAGACATGTTGGGCACAATAAGAATTATGTGATTTTCATACCATGATATTGCGGATATGAAGAAATTTCCATATTTAGCACCAAAACAATATCTACACACAAGACTCATCCCAAACTCGTACTCATAGTCAAGCGAGAGGAGTGGCCAACAAGAATGCAATTAACATGCATACTAAACTTGTTAGAGATCACACACTTTGGTAGAAGCGTAGAAATCAACATCTGCATCAAGTTACTATTGAGTTGCATCCACAGAGGTTTCCTCTGGTTGGATAGGCCAGTGTTGATCAACACCCATATTATCATGCATATTACAATATTTTCATTAGCAGGGGAAGACCCATTACTTTTCTTCATGGACAAGACTCAAGAGAAATCATTATAAAAAATGATGAAGGAAAAATATGGTATGCACAGAGGAGCACACGGAATGGGAATCATGAGAAATAACAATGATGCCATCATATTTGCAATGTTGGTGATGGATTTCAATTTACTTAGGAAATTTCATAGAGACTAGGTGCCAACATGAGTAATAGAAGCAACATAAAAGTGCATAGGAGTGCAGATGAACTAGGAAACATTTTTGGTGAACCAGTTTTTAACTGACAACAGGGAAGCGTAGGATAAACGTATGGAGTTCCACTATGCATGGTTATTGATTTTGCATTGGTTTCTTGGAGGGAGTCGAAAGAAACTCGGTTCCTGAAAGGTATGCAGGAACCATGACTAGAAGTGAGGTATGTTTCTTTGTGGCATACCCTATACAAGAATAGGCAAATGGAAAACAATGTCATTTTCTACATTTATAAGGAGACAATCTAGTAGGGTATTGAGGACACATCATGCATCCTACCTTATACAATTGAAGCATACAAAGAAAAAATGTAATTCAAATAAGGGCCACACCACATGTACATCCAAGAAAAAAGGGATCCAGATAAGAAATGGTTGTTGACTAGCTACAAATTGAAAAAACAGGATGTCAGTCTGATTATAAATGGCTTGGAAGCAAAGTGAAGAAAACCAGTGCCAGAGATAGCGAAAAACGAGACACAACACCAAGAGAAAGATCAAGAATAATAATAATAACATGAAGAACAAGGGAATGGTGCAAGCGACACTTAGAAAACAACATCGCACACTAGAAAGAAGAGAAAAGAGAATCCTAAGTAGTGATTAGCACATAAACACAAGAAGAGTAAATCACAGAAGGAAGTATCTATATAGGCCTTAACTAAATATGAATTTGAGAATATTTTACATGAGGTGAAAGAAGTTACTCAAGAATCAATTTAGCTAGTTGTGTAGAAATAGGAGGAAATGTACATGAATGTGCAGGCATGGATAGCTACACTGCACCATATTTTGGAATCCACCATGATGGTGCTAGTACGACTGACAGAGAGATAAAAAATACAATAGATTCATGATCGATGACATATCAACCATCATCACCATTATTAGCTCATCATATTATGAAGATATCAGTATAGGCCATAGATTTCCCCACGAAAAAAATGCAAGAGTGTGCACAAGCATTAAGTCATATTGACTTAGTGTTGTCACAATCACTATTGAACATGATACATATCTTTCAGACAAGTGTCACACAAGAGATCTAGTTGCACACATAATTGACTTATATAGAGTTTTTCAAAGTGTCTGGAGACAATAAATCACTACAGGTAGAGTATAGCAAACTCATGCTAGAATGAGATGAGGCTGCGTGGAAAACAACAAGGTTGAAATAGGTAGTGTAGGAGGTATATAGAAACATCCTAGAGGTACAAATGGATGTAGAAACTCCCTTGGAATATCAAGTGACAAATATAATAAAATCCATTTATAGCTTCCACGCAAAGATAGTCAATTTGGAAGCTCGCACAACGTCGAGTACCCCACTAGAAGAAAGGGAGTGACCAAAGAAGACAACCATGATGACCATGGATAGTATTAGGATTTTGGATGAGGAATGCACAAATTTATAGAAGAGAGTACACAAATGTGGACTCGATTGATGGAGGATGTGTAGTTACAAGAAATAAGACATAGGTTATATACTACGCAAGAGAAGGTGTCAAAGTTCAAAGAAATAATTATCACTCTGCCAACAATATAACAAATGTTTATAATAGTTGAGAATAGGCATATGCACCATGAGATAAACTAGATAATATATAAACAACATACTCTTGCATAGAAGCTTGAGCCACTCCAAGAGGAATCATGTTGGGTGACAAAAGAACTTTCAGTTGCACAAGGCATGGTAAAGCAAGCAATGCAAGGCAGAATAGAGAATCTGAAGACCCCCATTATTGTGTAGATAGAAGAGAGGATTTTGGTGCAAGAAGCATAGCCAAAAAAGAAGGTCACAATGATGAAAGAAACTTTTAAGAAGTTTGTTGCAACGTGGAAGGAAGTGTGACGGAAGGACTGAGTGGCTCGAGATGAGCCACAAGTGATTGTTGGGGGCCTATTGGGACATGACTGTGTTGGGACTCAGAAATGTTGTATTTTCATCCACCTTTCCCTTCATCAGTCTTCACATTTCATCGCCCCATTAACCTTTCATGATACCATTTTCATAATTAAATATAGGTTTAACCTTATTATTTTCCAAATCATTTATTTTAGTATTAAAAGGGAATTTGTGATTAAATATTAGAAAATTGACATGTTTTCATATATATCTCAAAAATGTGTGAGCTTTATCATGCATAGGAATATGTGAAGGATTAATACAAAACGACTTCTCAAATATCTCCTCCACCATTTCAAGAAGATAGTTTTTCAAATCCTAATCCAAGGAGAATATCATGGAGATTTGGTTGTCATATCTTATCCAAGATATATGAGAGATATGTGTGAGGATTTGAAGGGATTACATTTTTTAATAATGGGAAATTGGTTGAGAGAAACGTGGATCTGTAATTATGAGATGTTTATCTTCTTTTCAAAACTCTCATGTATAAAAGAGAGTTCCCTCTCTTCATGAGAGGAAGAGAATTATTATGATGTAAGATTGGTTCTTAAGAGAGAATTATTATGATGTAAGATAGGTTCTTGAAGAGAATTGTTATGATGTAGATTTGATTCATGAAAAGACTCTTTTTGTAAACCTACTTGTTGGATATTAATCCAAGATTGAATTCAGTGATTTTGTCTCTCTTAGAAGTTAACATCTGGTGATCTAAAAGCTTCCATGTTGGCATCGACAAGGGCCACCAATCCAGCTTGGTAAGCTTATTGTAAATTGTTAGTGTAGATTTTCATTTCATGTATTTGTTATTTTGATTTCATGTTATTTTGTTTATTCAAATTTGTTGCAAAGTGTGGTAATCTAGGAATAGTTGAATCTCCATATTTCACCATACATGAGATTTAATGGAGCATCCCACTTGTTAGTTTAGTTGCTCCAGGAGTTAGACTCAAAATTCATCTTTTCCTTTCATGAGCCATCAATGAACTAGTCCATCACCTGAGCAAGAGATTTTTCTTGTTTATGAGTTTTGCTTTCCATCTTTCGAATTGTGTGAAGATTGTTATTTTTAAACGTGTGTTGGTTTCTAAATGGTTTTCTTATCTAAGCTATACTAAACAGACATATGAACCTATCTATTATTGGCACATATAGTGCATCGACTCTACTAATTACGAATCCCGGTTGATAATTTATGTTTGGTAATATATTATGCATATAATTGCACCAACAGACTGTGGGGACCAAGTTTGGGAACAATGCAGAAGAAAACCATGTGAATAGAGTGACAGGTCATCCAAGGATTAGTGCACGAAAAATAATTAAAGAAAGTTGGCACACTTTTGCACGTAGGGATCAACATGCACAAAACAAGGAAGATTGTTGGAAATTGTTAGGCATTTTGGGTCCATCGATATGGGATAAGTCCCATTGTAATTGTATAAGTATGTAATGGTTTTGGGATAGATGACGAGCGATAGAGAGATAGAGGGATATGGATATAGATAGTGAATAGGTGAATAGGAGAACGACAAGGGAATTTTGTATGAGACATAATGTATAAGAATAGTGTGCATAATTTGTAATGGATGTTCTGAATAATATAGTAAGAAGCAAGTTGTTGTGTACGTATCCCAACTTAGGTGAACCATGTTAATCATGGTTTCTATTTGTTATCATGTGTTTGATGTTTTATTTATTGTGCGCATATGATATATGTTCTGTTACTATGAATATGTTACATGTTACTATGTTTCTTTGCACATGATATAAGTAATCTTGAACAAATTCTAGGTAGAATGGTTATAAGGACGGCCTCCCATCCCTTCATCACTACGTAAATATAGTTCCTACAATTCCCATAGATACCTCAGGTGAGACTTCACCTTCTTGTGAGTGATGTCGAAACGGCCAATATCTTAGGGTTTTGTTGGAAAATTCGCGTTGAACCCTGAGTATGCCCACTGCACACCAATAGGTTTCATCTCATTGTCTCTTGTATTTACTTTTCTACACTTATATTTCTTTGAGTATTATTCATGTTATGTTGTTTCTATTGGTTAAGTACACTAGAACTATTAATCTTGATTTATGGGTACAATCTTAGTCATTTATGACAATAGAGGGAAATTTGCACAATTGATAGATACAACCACCACAAATCCTCAAATGCCATTGGTATTCTCATTGCGTAGGTAATATGGACCATTTGTGAATTTTTAGCAATTTTAACCCTTGCTACTTCTTGTCTCTAGGGAAAATGTTAGGGGCTATATATAACCCATGGGCTAATTTTCCATGCTTTTTCCAAAAACAAAATATTCACCAATTTCCATTTTTTCTAAAAGTGATTCACCCAAGAATAAAATTATTTTACCTTAAAAATAGCCCAAATTTTGTGGAAAATATATATAATCCTTAGAAATTTGAATATTTTTACAAAAATATCACCAAACATTTTACAGTTTGCATATTAAGGACTAGTAATTTTTGCCAAGGTTTCTACATTATGAGATAAATTTTCATCCTTAAAATGATCCATGCCTATATCCCATGGGTATTTCTTAGCTTTTGATTCATCTGCATGGGGAAATTCTTGGCCATCGATCCACTTTTTCTTCAAAAATACTCGCTTTTCATCCATGACCTTCGACAATGGTTTTCTTTGGATTTATGTAGGAATTTCACCATTGATTCAAAGGAGTGCCACCAAGAATGGAAATATGAAGGCTCGATGATGTTTTATCATAGGTGTTTCGAGCACTTTGGACAGGGAGAAAATTGTAACTATAATTTCCCCTTCCAATTGATCATGACGAAGGTTGACTTAGTAGCTTATACGACTCTCGTAGGCTATAGTCAATAGAAAAAGGGGAGCCACGGAGATTTATTTAGTGTCAATGGGTTAAAGGGTGATAAATTATAAAGTGACATTAAATAAAGTAAAATACTATTTTTTAAGTGAAAATTAGAGGGAAAATAAAGAAGGGTTTGATTTGGTCAAAAAAGGGAAATATCTAGAAGGTTCAGAGGAAGAATAAATAGAAGAGTAGTCCTTCACTTTGATATTATGATTTCATCTCTCATTTTGGAGTGCTCTCAGAGCCATTGTTTCATTGTGGTTTAGAAAAACCCTTCCACTATTGCAGTTTAGTTTTGGTGGTGCAATACCAACCCTAGCTAGACAAGAGGGGATTCCATCTAGGATTTCCATTGGAGCTTCAATTTGGGGTTTGTATTTAGTTAGAGGTATACCAAGTGCGCAAGAAGTTTGCAAGTATTTTCTAGAAGAGGTTGAGCCCATATTTTTGGAAGGTATTGGGAGGGTTTCGTAGAGACCATGGTTAAAGGAATCCCTATTGGTTAAGTATAGGGGGACCCACGAAGCCCCACTAGACATATGGATTTGTCCCGCGAGGATATTTGTGATCATGAGTTGCAATGGGCCATTTAGATCATATAAGTGAGTGTTATAGGAGGAATCGAAGGGTTGTTTGCATAGCAGATAGTGCTAGAGCATATTGTTGTAAGTCTAGGAGAGCCTTGAAGAAGTTGACATCCTTTATTGGAATCATTATAGGTTTTCTATTTGAATTATTTTCTATTAGTGGACAGTGCAGTTTCCTTATAGCCATTAGACTTGTGTGTTTAAGAGTATTTTGTAGTTGTTATTACAGCCATTAGAGATATTTATATTATTGTTTCAAAACACAATAAGATGCCATGGTTATATTCTCTATTTTATATGTAATGGATGCATGATACATGTTTGACAATATTCCTATCCTTGAAACATATGAACATTGTTTGTAAGAATTTAGCAACAACATTAATGCAAATATTTTGGAAAATTTACACAAATAAAAACTGCATTTTTTGGATAGTAAACATACCATTCCACCCTATCCTAGTTGGCGATATTACAATGGTGTTAGAGTTGGTTATCTTTCCAAGTTGTGATTTCCTAAGGCATTAATGCCAAGGAATACTAGAGGATGAGGGGAACAACCTACCCTTGGATCAAAGTCATTAGAAGAAGTGGAAGTAGAAGGAGTTGTGGGGGATCATCCTAAAGATAGGACCTTACAACTGTTAGAAACCATAGCCAATGGGAAACAACAATTAACAAAACTTATGAAACATTTTTTTACCAACAACCAAGTGAATCAAAACCATGGAGGTATCAATGGGAACCATGTAGAGGCCAACCATAGAGGTGGTAGTACTTCTGAATGGATTAATACCTATGTTCCAACATAGAGTGTCTTCTAGGTAGGTAGCATAAAGGTGCCCCGACCATTATTACCACCATTCCTTGAGGAGAATCCTAAAGGAGCACAAGAGTGGTAGGGTTCGACTGATGGAATCAAATCCTACTTTAGGGAGTATCATTTGCTAGAAGGAGCCCAAGAAACGATGTCTTACAATGACTACTGCAACCTCAATATGAGGAACAAGCCTAGGATGGTCCTGAATCAACATAATTTCGATCTTCTACACAAATTGGGGAACATTACTATATCATCTTTTAATGGGTCTGACAGGTGCACAACATGAGAATGGGTACATAAGTTGGACACTTATTTCTATCTTAACTCGATGACAGAGGTAGAGGAAATCAAGTTTTCCACCCTACACTTCGATAGAGTGGCTCATGAGTAGTGGTACTATGGGTTAGTAACATTGGGTAATTCCAACATAAGATCATATGAGGAGTTCACTTAGAGGTTTATGGATAGGTTCGATAGGAAGGATCATGAGATCCACTTTAGGGAGTTGGCACAGTTGAGGTAGACATGTAAACTAGAGGCCTATGTCATAGACTTCCAATGGATGGAAGTCATGGTGACTAATGTTTTTTAGCAGAGACTGGTGATGTTATTCACGAAGGGAATGGTTGATATCTTAAGAGGTTGGGTGAAGGATTTTAGGCCAAGCACACTACATGAAGTTATCATGAAGACCTAGGATATGGTAGACATAGTCCCCAAGAAGAAATAAAAAAAAAAAAATTATCACATAGAAAGGTTAGGTATTGAAGCCTCCCATAAGACAAGGATAGGGAATGACAGGTTGGATGAGGAAACTCAGAGAGAATTAAGGAGGAAGAATATTTACTACCGTTGCAAAGATTCATGGGAATCGGGTTATCGATGTATGGGGAAAGGTAAATTCCATTATATTGAGGTGGTTTCCAATGAGGAGGATGACGGTGATGACAAGGGCATTGGACAGAATAGTGGTGAGCCATCACACCTCGATGCTACAAAGAAAGAGCCATTGCAGGATAGCGCCAAGGGAGTGACAATTTCCACACTTTAAGGAGTTCCCAAATATTACACCTTCAATGTCAGAGGCATTTTGTAGGGATAGAGGATTACAACATTGATTTATGGTGGGGCCACCCACAACTTCATTGATGTTGTACTAGTCACCAGGAGACAAATCCCTACAGAGCACTTCGAGGGATTCAATGTGGTAGTAGTGGATGGGTACAACATGACGTGTACTCAGTGGATCATGGGATTGGAAGTAACATTAATGGTAAACTATACGTTGATCGATGAATTTATGTCATAGATTTGGAAGATACTCATGTGGTGCTAGGAGTTCATTGGTTGTACTCATTGGGAGATATTCACATGAATTATTAGGACATGAGGATGGAATTCTAGGACAAGGGTGGAAAGTGATTCATTCTAATAGGTATGTCAATAGGTTCTCCCATGATTGTTTCTAACCAATGCATGGAGGACCTTTTTAAGACACGGGGACATGGCTTGTGTAGCAGAGTGCTTGATCACCATGGAAAATCCATCACGATACCATCAACACTACCATACAGACATTGAGGAATTTATTAGAAATCATGACAAAGTTTTTGGACCATTACCAGCAAAGAAACCGTCTGACAAGGGATTTGAGCATGTCATCAAGCTAGAACTGGGGTTGAAGACCATGATCACAATGTCCTATAGGTATCCGAATAAGTTCAAGGATGAAATAGAGAAGGCCATAAAGGAGTTCATGGAGATGGGGCACATCAAACCTAGTTCTAGTATTTTCACTTCTTCCATGGTAATGGTAAAGAAAAAGGATGGCATGATGAGGATGTGCATTGAATACATGGAATTTAACAAGAAGACCATAAAACAAAAGTACCCAATACGCAAGATTAACGATTTGATATATGATTTGCATGGGGTGGTATACTTCTTGAAGATTGATCTTCGATCAAGGTACCATCAGATTCGACTTAGAGAGGAGGACATTCACAAGAAAAACTTCATATGTCACTATGGGAACTACGTGTTTCTATGCATGCCCTTCGGGCTAACTAAGGCACCAACTACTTTCCAATCATGTATGAATGACATCTTCAACAAGAAATTGAGGAAATTCTTACTAGTGTTCTTTGACGATATTCTGATCTACAACAAGACTTGGGAGGAACATCTAAAGCATGTGGACAATATCCTCACCATTATAGAGGAGTAGTAGCCTTTTTCCAAGGAGGAAAAATGCGAGTTTGGGTTGGAAAAGATTCTTTATCTGGGGAACGTGATTGGTTTTGAGGGAGTAAAGGTGCATCAGGAGAAGATACAGATGATCCTAGATTTTCCCACCCCCACATCACGCACATATCCACGAGGATTCTTCAGGATATACAACTATTACAGGCGCTTTGTGAAAGTATTTTCACAATTGGCTATCTATTGAAATACCTCACCAAGAAAGGGGTGTTCCGATGGTCGAAATATGCACAAGTAGCATTCGATAGGATGAAGAAGGTGATGAGCACCTGCCCAATATTAGCACTACTAGAATTCACACAGACCTTTGTCCTGGAGTGCAATGCATCTGGTGAAGGGATAAGAGCGATATTGATGTAGAAATGACACTCAATATATTTCAAGATTAGAAAGCTAAGGGAGCCAAAGAATCTCTATATAATCTATTATAAGAAGATGTTGGCCACCATGCATGAATTGGCAAAATTCAGACAATACCTAGTGGGAGGACTCTTTGTGGTTAGGAATGACCACAACAACTTGAGATTTTTCTAGAGCAGCAAGACTTGAATGAGAGGCAACAAAAATGGGTGAGTATGGTGTAGGCTTATGATTTTTACATTGATTATGTAAAGGGGAAGAAGAACAAAGTTTTTGATTCCTTATCCAGGAGACCTGCAACCTTCTCCATGGTAGAGATCTCAATAGAATGGAAACCCATTCTCTTGGTGGAATACTCCAAGAACACCTTCAAATGTGAGATGATGGAGGAAATTATTCAAGATAATAGGTATGGGGTAGTGGATGGCATCATATACTACAAATACATGATCTATCTTTTCCCCGAGTCCACACTCAAGGATAATATTTTGAGGGAAACACATGATGCACCATAGGCAGGGAATCCAAGGTATCTAAAGAACTACATGCAAGTGAGGGAGAGATTCTCCTAGAAGGGTCTCAAGGAGGATGTACTGTGGCATGTGAGGGAGTGCATGGCTTGCCAATAAAACAAGTTAGATCTTACACATCACACAAGACTTCTTCATCCATTACTGATTCCAGAGCATAAGTGGGATAACATGTCCACGGACTTCATTATAGGGTTGTCAAAGGTGCAAAGAAGTGACTGTATCTACGTGATAGTAGACAGGTTGACCAAATATGTGCACTTATTTGGCATTCTTTCAGAGTATAGTGCATCTTGGGTAGCAAACATATTCTTCAGGGAGGTTTTCATACTACATGGTTTTCCGAGGAACATAGTTAGTGATCAGGATGGCAGGTTTTTCATCGCATTTTGGCAGAGTTGTTCAGGTTATCTAGGATGGAGTTGAAACCTAGTACTATATATCACCCACAGACAGACAGGCAAACTAAGATGGTAAAGAAGTGAATTTAGGGGTACCTAAGGAACAATGTTTTAGGGCAGCAGAGGGAAGGGATAAAGTGGTTTCATCTTGGGGAGCATTGCTACAACACCATTCATCACATTTCCATTGGTATGATCCCATTTAGGGCATTGTATGGCTATGATGCCCCATCATTTGTGTAGTTTTCATTTGAGGAGAGAAAATCCCCCAAGGCCAAATTTTGGTTTCAGGAAATCCATGACATCTTAAGAGTCCTGAAGGAGAATTTTTAAGTTGCTCAGAATCAATAGAAGATGTATGTAGATAGGCACATGTAGAGCACATATTTGAGATTGGGGACTTAGTCTTTCTCAGGTCGTATCCTTCCAGACAGTCATTGTTGAAGAAGAGTGGCACAAAGAAGTTGAAGCCTCATTTTTATGGACCCTATAGAGTTATCAAGAGAGTGGGGGAGGTAGCATACGATTTGGAGATACCTGAGGGCAATAGGATCCACAACACCTTCCATGTATCCTTCCTCAAGAAGGAATTAGGACAACATGTTACTACTTCGACAAATATTCCTCCACTAGATTAGGAAGGGAATTTGGTTCTAACTCCTAAGAGGATTGTTGATGTCAGGAGGACTGTAATGTCCGCTTCCAATTGATCATGAAGAAGGATGACTTAGTATCATATACAATTCCCGTAGGTGATAGTCAGTAGAAAAAGGGGAGTCACAAAGATTTATTTAGTGTCAATGGGTTAAAGGGTGAAAAATTATAAAGTGACATAAAATAAAATAAAATAAAATTGTTTAAGTGAAAATTAGAGGGAAAATAAGGAAGGGTTTGATTTGGTCAAAAAAGTGAAAGATCTAGAAGGTTCAGAGGAAGAATAAATATAAGAGTAATCCGTCACTTTGATATTATGATTTGATCTCTCATTTTGGAGTGCTCTTGGAGCTATTGTTTCGTTGGGGTTTAGAAAAACCATTCCACTACTACAGTTTAGTTTCAGTGGTGCAATACCCATCCTGTCTAGACAATAGGGGAGTCCATCTAGGATTTTCATTGGAGCTTCAGTTTGGGGTTTGTATTTAGTTGGATTTATACCGAGTGCATAGGAATTTTGTGAGGATTTTCTAGAAGAGTTCAAGCCCATATTTTTGGCAAGTATCAGGAGGGTTTCAGAGAAACCTTGGTTAAAGGCATCCCCACAGGTTGAGTATAGTGGGACCTGCAAGGCCCCACTAGACATAGGGCTTTGTCCTGCGAGGACCTCTATGATCGGGAGTTGCAGCGGGCCTTTTGGATCAGATTTGTGAGGGTTATAGGAGGAATCGAAGGGTAATTTGTAGAGAATACAATGTTGGAGTAGATCATTGTAGGGCTGGGATAGCCTTGAAGCAGTTGACACCCTTTATTGGCATCATTCCAGGATTTCTATTTGAATTGTTTTATGTTAGTGTACATTGTAGCTACCTTGCAGCCATTAGACCTGTGTGTTTAGGAGCATTTTGCAGTTGTTATTAAATCCATTAGAGATATTTGTATTTTTGTTTCAACCCATAATAAGATGTCATGGTTATACTCTCTATGTTTTATGTAATGGATGCATGCAACATGTTTGACAATATTCTTATCCTTGAAACATATGAAAAGTGTTTGAAAGAGTTAGCAGCAACATTAATGCAAAGTGTTTGACAAATTGACACAAACAAAAACTACAATTTTTGGACAATAAGCATAATAATCCACCATATCCTAGTTGGCGACATTACATAGACTTGTTATGGGAAGGGAAAAGGAATCCATTCTACAAATTTTGAATAAGAAGCCTAAAGGTAGAGAAAACTAGGCAATGAGTCTTTTCAACTAACAATATAACAGTCTTTGCTTTTTGTAAAAGGAATTATTTTATTTATTTTATCTAAATATATTTAGAAATATAAATTTGTTTACATTCCAATATGCAACCTGAAAACCTCACAACATACTATGGTTCATATAAGGATATCTAATCACATGCAAGAAAAAATTCCATTGTTAGAGTCAAAAATTTATTACCCTATGACCTAAGAAAATAAGTATTTCTAATTTTCATTATAACCTAAGAAAATAAGTATTTCTAATTTTCACTATGACCTAAGAAAATAAGTATTTCTAATTTTTACCATTGACCATATACCATATATTAAATATGTCAATAAAAATTGTATGTTCTACTTTGCTAAGAGTTATTGTTCAGAAGTTTAAGTTACCATGGATGCATTTATGTTTTCAATGGACTAAAATTCCATTTATCTAATTGTCCATTTGAATCATTACATTGGAAATCCTTAATTTCTCTAGAATTCATTCATGAAGCCAAAAAGGATTTGGAATGTGAAGAAAATTTAAAGAATAACGTGTCAATTTAACAATTGATGGATGGGCAACTATCAACATAGAAACTGGTGGTGAAGAAAACAAAGAAAATAATGTGTCTTTCCACAACTACCAAATGGATGGTGATTAGGGAAGTTAAACAAGGGAAATAGTTGCAAAGTAGCTAATTCCTGCCTAGTTAATATGTCAAGTCATTGAAATACACATAGTTTCATGTGTGGAGTCGTCAAAATACACATAATGACTTGTGGTATGGGATTTGAGATGTTTTATTCACACATTACAGTTAACCCTGATTCCACAATATAACCTCAGTTTGAGGAGAGAATTATGCAATTTTTTTACCTTCATCAAACTTACATTACAATATAAACTTACATTACCATATAAATTAATACATTACACAATATTCCTACCTCAATTCCAACGTTGTTTATAAGCAAAGAAAAAAAAACAATTGAGTGTTTTTTTATAAGCAAAGAAAAAACTATTCGACACCATACTTTCAACAACAACTCACAACCCAAATCTGCATACATTGGTGCAGAAAAAGATCGACACTTCTATCAATTTCTCAATAGGAAAGGCAGTTTTTATGGTCTTTTCTTTAGCTAATCAAAATAATGGAGAACAAGATCGATACTTCTATCAATTTCTCAGTAGGAAAGGCAATTTTTATGGTCTTTTCTTTAGATAATCAAAATAATGGGAAGAACAATCAGTGTTTTTAATTTGAACTCTAATTAGAGTCATTTCGAATGGATGGAATTTTATTCGATATTAAGATATTAACACTAAGATATTAATATTGTATAATCTAATTACAATAATGGAAAAGAGTAATCAATATTTTTCATTATTCATTTAACATCTAATTATAATCATTCATTTAACATCTAATTATAATCATTTTGAATGGATAGAGTTTTATCCATGTTAACATTGTCCAATTTAATTACAATAATTTTCCAATAAAAATTCAAAATTACAACATTGCTAAATAATCCAAAATTCCAACATTGCTAAAGATTGGCTAACTAAATTTGAATGACGATAAATCTGAAAATTTCAAAAGTCATCTTTATTATTCATGATTGTACATTTAACGCTTTGATACATTGATTTCATCCGACCGAATGCATACT
>ML780976.1:0-44592 GCA_009831015.1 Picea engelmannii
GTTTTTCTAACTTCTTTTAGCTTTATGTGTTGTGTTTGCAAGTGACAAGGGTTGGAAACCACAAAGGAATCCCACAGAGTTGAGCTCCCAGGTGCAGGAGACCCCCTAGAGACCATCACACTTATTGGGGTCAACAAGTGCATCGACCAATGCATCAACAAGGTCTGGCTCCTTTGTTTGTCAATGTAGGAAACATGGTACCTTTCGTCATGGGCCAACACACTTTTTGAGGTAACTTTCTGTAAGGGTTAAAAAAATTATTGTTTCTAGTTTTTATCGCTTTCATGTGTCTACTAGGTTTATATTTAGGGAATGTGGATGATTAGTTAGATTTTAGTTTTTAGGTTTGGCTTAAAACCCTTAAAAATCCAAACGATTAAGGAACAAACCCCCCTATGGTTTTACTACCTTTCCTTCAAGAGTTTTTTTTAGGGTTTGACTCTTTGTTTATTCTCTGCAAATAGGTTGTAACTTTGCATTTCAATGGTTGTTTACATCTATAGGTTTATTTTATTGCAATTCATTTCATTTTAATTTGAAAAATCAAAAGAAACATAGGCATATAGATAGTTGCATTGCAATTTTTTTAATTGTTTGTTATAGTCATGGACCATTTCATTTTTGCTATTAAAGAATGCTCATGTAGGTCAGATTTGCATAGATCCTGTGTGAATGGCATAATTTATTTATTTTTTTAAACCCCAATATTGGTCGCTTTAGTGACCAACCTGTTCGTCACTAGTATAGCTAATTGGTCACAAACATCAACATGTTGTTCGCTTTAGAGACCAACCTGTTCATCGCTAGTATAGCTAATTGGTCGCAAACATCAATGTGTTGGTCGCTTTAGCGACCAACCTATTATTCACTAGAGCGGCCAACATGTTCGTTGCTAGTCAGTTAGGGACTAACTGATCCTCCCTCTTCTGACCTTTTTAACTGATGGTTTGGTTGTTCTAGCGACTAATATTCATCGTTCTAGCAACTCAAAGTGGTTTATTGACTAAGTTTGCCAGGGTTGTTTTGGTCACTCTTGCGACTAATATTAGTCGTTTGACCGACTAAAATTCATCGCTAGCCGAACATTTCCCTATTGTGAATTGGCTTCTTTTTCCGGTCGCTAGACCGGTGAATATCCATGTGTGGTCGCTAGATCGACGAATTAATTCCGATGAAAAAAAAATTATCTTGCTCGCAAAAACGACTCTGTGCCGACGAAAATTCATCTCTACTTCGTCACAAAAATGTTCAAATTTAATAGTGTGGGGAGGCTACACCAACAAACTCAAATCTGAAACTATTACATCAAATGGAGAGGTTGCACCAACAAAACTCAGATCTAAAATTGTTACATCAAATAGAGAGGTCGCACCAACAAACAAAACTCAAATCTAAAACTGTTACATCAAATGGAGAGGTTGCACCAACAAAACAAAACTCAATCTAAAAAGATAGTCCAAAAAGGAGGTTGCACCATCATCAAGAGAGAACAATTGAGGTAGCTGCAACAAATAGGAGAGTGAGGAGTGAGTGAGTGTGAGTGTAATAGAATGTCAGAGGGTAGGGTCTTATTTATAGTTAGGGAGATGGGTTAGGGAAATTTAAAATTATAATTAAATATTGACATTTAATTAATATTAATATTAATTAAAATGTCAATTAATATTAATATTAATTATGAAAACCCTAAACACGTATAAAACCCCAATCACATAAAAAAACAAGGGGGTACCTTTTAAGACAAAGTCAAGGGGGGGTCCATAATGGAAAAACATGTCCACATGAGTCTCATAATGACCTATAAACTTTATCATCACTGCATAAGGGGGTCCATCAACAATGTGGTCATGTCCATCTTCATAGGAACTCCTAAGTCTCATGGACCATCTCGAGAGAGAGGAATAGTAACACACATCAAAACATCTTGGTATTACACCAAGATCTACCTAGTCAAAGACCAGGTTGCCGCAGAACACATCGAAGGGCTCTAGAACACATCTAGGGTCTTATCCACCAAGGTACAAGACCAAGGATCAACCCATGAATTAGGAAAGTGTTAGCGTCGGAAGTCACCCCTGGATTGCAGCAGGAGCAGAGCCCAACGCCCATCAGTTTATGTCACGATTTGTTTAATGGGGTGATCAAATGGAGGTTAACTCAAAACCATGTGGTTCTAACTCTGAAACTAGGCCAGGCATGCATGGACAAGTGAGGTCTTAAGTAACTTCAGACAGCGAGTTGTAGTAAGGGCGAGTAGGGGAAAGACTTGTATAGGAGAACTGCAAAGGTCTGTTGTAACATCAGGTTCCTAACAGACTGTAGAAGAAGGCATTTGAATGCAAGATCTTCTTAGATTCAGACACAGAAAACCAGAGAAAACAATAACGCCACAATAAACCCTTTATCATAACATAATTGCCATAATTCGTGCGAATCAGTCGAACACGAAATCTCTCAACATGAGATGAAAACCAGATGAGGTGAGAAGACTATATGTCATTAAGTAAGAAATCTTACATATAGATGCATAACCAGAGAACTAGAGTCTGTTAAAACTTTACAATTGGGAGCTTCGCTCTACCATCGATACCTTTAAAAATACCAAAACTGAGTACATATACTTGGGCATATTTTCCCAGCAGAGGCACGCTCACCCTCCAAGGCGTAGCGCCTCTTCAATCAATCTCCGGGCAGAAGTCCTTCTCCAGACGTTTCCTTAACTATGCATGGCTCCTGCAGGGGGAAGTAGTTGAGCCAGTAAATGTTGATTTAGCGTATGCAGACCTCCTCTAGCCAGTCGAGGACTCGACATGGATTCTTTAAAGAACTGGGTACACAGGACCCTCTCGAGCAGACCACTTGTCAGACCTTCCATACCTTACACTTAATGCATGAGGAGAGGTTTCAGCCACCCCTTCTTGCCTCATTAACTTCAAGCGAAGGCCAGGAGCGGTATCGTATCAGATGGCACCTGGAGATCGAGGCGATCCTTTCAGCGGTTGGATTCGACGCCTTTGGTCCCTTTTGGCACAGCTCCCTTCTTTCCCAAGTGACCACGGGCTATGACTGAGTGCTTATTCCCAAGGCTCTTTCGGCGTTCGCAATCGGAAGGGGTTAATCCTTGCTCTTTGAAACTGCGATGAGCGAAACGTCGAGGTGGCTTTAATCTAGCACCACGTTCCCTCTAGATCTGACGGTTATGAATTCTCCCGACAGTGCTGCGAGCCCCAGGCCCCGAACGCTCTTGTCATATCACGCGTCGGGAAAATATGGAGCTGCTTCTTGCGTTTCAAAGTTGTGATAGGCGAAAAGGCGAGGGGCCTAATCGCATGCGCCAGGTGTCCCATTTAGATGGACGGTTGATACCGTTCCTCAAGATTGATACCCTTGGCTCCTTTTCTTCAACTCTCGCTTCCCGGGACGGCGATACGGGTGGGGCCCCCTTTCTGGTCAATGCCCTCCTTAAGTGATTGTTGGCTAGGGTCCACGTACCAGCACCTCTCGCTACTCATGACCTCGCGAGTGGAGTATCAGACTTTGGCATTCTCCATTCGCGAAGTCCCGAGACGCGATGGTCAGCGCCAGTTGACTTCCTCCGAACACTTTTCGTAACTCGCGATCTCGCACAACCAACAGACATAGTCTGCCCTCCAAACTCACGAACCCCGAGCTCGAGAAATAGCACTACGCTTGAACTGCTTGCGATCAACGGCCCTCGTAACTTCGCGAGTGCCTTCTGAAGGATTCCGTCCATTGAATTCCTTAAAACCTTAAGCACTATGCTTGACGAGACTTGGTTAATCAGCAATTGCCCATCAATAGTTGTTTTTCTCTGTCACTGAATAATGGAATGCTCGCTCGCTTGATTTTAAGTCCAAAAAGGACTTCTTCTGTGCGCTGCGCTTGGGTGCTTCTCGTGCGACCTGCAGTCCCGGATATCCCTATGCCGAAGACAAGAAATGTTGCTAACATTAGGCTCCATGGGGGATAGAGTCATCCTTGTGATGCTCTAAGGACTCATTTTGCAGTTCCAGTGCCTTGTTGATGGGTTATGGAGTCACTTTACTAAGCCGAAACAATAAAAGTAAAAGCAGAGAACAGAAAGGAAAATATTTACAAAACATGGGAGCCATTGAAGGCTCAGACAAAACATCTTTTAAGAAAATGCCCATTTACTGGGCTGCTGAAAACTTCTTCGCCTTCCAAATCTTGTAGCCGATATGTGTTATTTGAGAAGACTTCAGAGATTCTGAAAGGCCCAATCCATAGGGCTTCAAATTTTCCGTTTTTGCCCTTGTCTTGCTTAGGAGCATCCCATTTCAGTACTAGGTCTCCTATTTGGAACTCCTCCTTCTTGGCCTTCTTATCAAAGACCTGCTTGATCCTCCACTGATGGTCCTGAATTCTGATCATTACCTGCTCTCTAGCCTGCTGGACTTCTACCAGCTGATGAATTCTTCGGATCATATCATTGGGCTCTTCGCGATAATCCTAGAATAATTTCGCTACGGGAATGGCCAGCTGAGAAGGGAAGACAGCTTCTACTCCGTATACCATCTGGAAAGGGGAGGTGCCTATAGATCTCTTTGTAGTCACCCAATCAGCCCATAGAGCGAATTTCAGCTTTGAATTCCAAGCCCTTTTGTTGTCCTCCAATAATCTTTTGATGATCCTTATGAGACTTTTATTGGAGGATTCAGCTAAACCATTTCCCTGGGGATAGTACGGGGTGGAGTGAATTAGCTTGATTCTGAATTGCTCACAGAACTTAACCAGAGGTTCAGCCTTGAATGAGGTTGCATTATCTGTAACGATCTTTCTTGGGCATCTGAATCTTGTAATGAGGTCTTCCAGGAATCCACTTATTACCTTATGGGAAGCACTCCTGGTGGGGATAGCTTCAATCCATTTGGTAAAGAAGTCTGTGGCAGTCAGGATCCATCGGTGTTGCCCACTGGAAGCAGGGTGGATTTCTCCAATAAAATCTAGGCCCCATTCCTGGAAAGGTCCCGAAACAACTACAAGCTGTAAAGGCAGAGACTTGAGCTGTTGTTTTCCATAAAATCTTTGGCATGTGATACAGGCTCTAACTCCTCTATGGACATCAGTGAACAAGGTGGGCCAGTAGTACCCAGCTCTGAGAATTTTGTGGGCTTTAGTCTTCCAGGAATGGTGCCCTCCACACAGGCCACTATGAAATTCGACCATGATCCTGTCATCCTCTGAAGGATCCATGCATTTCAGAAGCATCCCCAGGGGGTCTTTCCAGTATAAAATTTGATCAATAAGGCAGTACCTGACTACCCGGAGCTTCAGAGCTCTTGCTTTGTTCCTTTGCAGGCCATCTGGGGGCCTCAACTCCTGCAGAAAATATATGGCATCCTTATACCAAGGACATCGGGCCAATGGAGGCTCTCTTTGAGGGTCTGCTTCAGGCAGATGACCCCTCTGAATTCCCGAGCATTCGTTCATGGAATTTACCCCCAAATCTTGGCAATTGGCTTCAGCCAGCAGCTTGGCTAAGCCTTGACCTTTAATCAATTTGGTAGGCCTTATTTCCAGGTCAAATTCCAGGATCTTGGCTATCCATTTACCTCTCCTCCCATCTATGTCGGGATGTACCAAGATGTCCTTCATATAGGTCGAAGGAACATAAGCGGTCACCTTTGAGTGCAAAACATAGACTCTGAAAGCCTTGAGAGCTTTCACTAAAGCATAGGCATGTTTCTCCATGATTTCATACCTGACCTCTGCATCTCTTAATGCCCTGCTGAAAAAGGTGATAGGCTGCTATCGCCCTTCCTCGTTTCTCTGCAACAAGACCACCGCTATTGTATCGCAAGAGGCGAAAGAGAAAATTAGGAAGTCTTTGGAATAGTCAGGACTGATCAGCACAGGTGCCTCAGTCAATGCTCTTTTTATTTGGCCAAAAGATTCCCTGGGTTCAGCAGTCCATTTCACTTCATTTCCCTTCTTGAGCATGGTTGTGATGTGTTTCACCAGCTTAGCAAAATTCGAAACGAATCTCCCCAGAAAATTAATCTTCCCCAGAAAGGCCTAAACCTCATTTTTAGATCTGGTAAGTGACAGGGCCCGAATCGCCTCCACTCTACTAGGATCAATCCTCACTCCATCTGCTGATACTATATGGCCTAGTAGCTTCCCTTCCTCCATAGCAAACAAATATTTCTTGGGGTTCAGGGAAAGGTCGAATCTTCGACATTTTGAGAAGACTCTCCTCAGGTGACAGCAGTGCCCTTTGTCAGACCTTGAGAAGACTGTTATGTCGTCCAGATATATCACCACAAATTTGTCTTTCTCCCCGATGAAGGCTATGTCCATGGCTCGCTGAAACGTCGCTCCTGCATTCATCAGTCCGAATGGCATTTTGGCATACATGAATGTGCCCCAAGGAGTGGTGAAAGCCGTCTTTTCTCTGTCCTTAGGCATGACCGATATCTGATTATAACCAGAAAAACCATCGATCATGGAGATCCTAGATGCACCGGTTACCCTCTGCAATATGTGTTCCATGTTGGGCAGGGGATAATTGTCTTTCTTTGAGCTCATGTTCAGGTTCCTGAAGTCTACGCAAAGCCTGATCTCTCCACTTTTCTTCCTTATCGGAACCAAATTGGCCACCCATTCATAATATCTCAGGGGGACGATGATCTGGGCCTCCAACAACTTCTTTACCTCTTTCTCCATAACAGGCAGCAACATAGGATTTATCTGTCTTAGCTTCTGCGTAAAAAGCTTAGCCTCTTCTTTCAGTGGGATCTTGTGTTCAATGATAGACGTGTCATATGTCTTGAGGTCTTCGTAAGTCCATGCGAACACATCAGCAAATACTTTCAGCAGCTCAGCATATTCGGCTCTCTGTTCTCTGGTCAAACTGCTTGACAGCTTGACAAACTTAGGCTCCTCTGGTGTGCCAATGTTGCACTCGGCTGTATCATCATCTTCATCTGAAACCCTACCCTTCACTGCCACATCATTCCCATCAAACAATCTTTCTAAAGGAATAAGTCCCCTCAGAATGTGATTGCTAGGCAGCTGAATAATCTGGTGGTTAGCAATTTTATTTAAAAACACCTCGGGGTGAGGGTTATCTCCTGTATCAGAATCCTGATCAATGTGCAATGCAGAAAACTCATCAATGGATTGGAGAAACTTCTCGATTTCCAGATCATCCTCGAATACCTTCCAATGCTTGACATTGTCTGGTACAAAGGGCCTATATTTTATCTCAACATCATATTTGACCATGGACGGCTGAGGGACCTTGAACTGGCTAGCTGAAATGGTTAAAGAATCGGCTATAGCATTGTCCTCCCTTGGAATAAAAGAGATGTTGAAGGCTGAGAATAAATTGGCGATGAGGTCCCATGCTTCATTTCTGTAATTTCTGAGTCGAGGGTGCTTATCCTGATAAGCGTTTCTGACCTGTTGGACCACCAACTCTGCATCTCCAAACACAGCTACCTCCTGAATTCCCATTTCCCTCGCAGCTCTTAGTCCCAGAACAAGAGCTTCGTACTATGCCACATTGTTGGTGGTTTCAAATTCCAATTTGTATGACAGAGATACAGTTTCCTAGGCAGGTGACACAAAAAACATCCCAGCACCAGCGCCTTCCCTGGAACAGGCTCCATCAAAAAAACATTTTCCAAATGGGGGTGATGGAAGGAGGAAGTTCACGAGGAGAGGTGGGTTGCTTTCTGAGTTCAAGAGGAGGCTCAGGAGCGTGGGTGAGTTGCAGCAAACTGGAACCTAAATCAGTGTCCAAGGAAAAGATGGGATGATTGGTAGGGTTGGCTTCATCACTGATTATATAGGCCAGTTGGGCTTCCCTGTATAGTCTTCTATGCTCTCCTCCAAACATTGGAATAGTGGCATATGTGAGATCCATCTGCAAGGTTCCCCCCAGTCTTTTTATCCAATATCTTGACAATAGCATACCGAACTTGGGGGGGACATCAGCTACTACGATATCCATGACCACATTTTTCATAGGCAGTTGAAACAAGGTCACAACCAGGTCCTTAATAACTCCGAGACACTGGACTCTCCTAGAGTCAAAAGAATAAAGGTCATGATAAGATCGGGTGACTTCCAGTCCTAACTCTTCCATGACATTTTTGGGCATGAGGTTATGAGAGGCCCCTGAATCCATAAGGCAATTGTGCAGCACTTTATCATGTATGTTCAGGGATGTGTAGAAGGGAGGGGATGAATCATCTCTATCTTCTACCATGGGTCCTAGGACAACTGTTGGCTTTTCATCTTGGAGGTTTATGGAGTCTGTGGGAAGGCATAAGGCTTCAGACTGTAAAAGTTCAGAGAAGCGTTTCTTAAATTCTCCATGTTTAATTAGCTCAGTGAGGGGCACAGCGATCCCGATCTTTTGAATTTCATGCTCAAAATTGAAAGAAGATGTAAGCTTTGGAATCTCTCTTATTTTGGGAACATAACTCTAGATAATAGGAGAGGGGGGTTGGGTCTTCTTACCTCTATGAGCGTCTGCTACTTGATTAGCGGGTTTCTCTGTTCCAGTGGACTTCTCAGGAATATTAGGTGTTGCTTTCCTTTTATCGGACCTCGGGTTGTACCTGCCTCGGCCACCGCTAGCCTTATCTCCTTTGCTCAATTCATTCAATTGACTATCCATGAGAGACTCCTCGTAAACTACTTGAGTGAGATGAGGAAAAGGAGGAGTGTCTTCTAAGCAGTGGATTTCAGGATCAAGCTCACATGTTCCTTCTGATTCCTCCTCGGCCACAAAATTGTTTTGGAAAGGGGCCTGAATTTTCTGGTCTTCTCTGTCTCTTCCCCTCTCTCTTTGCATATTCGGGGAAGTAAAATTGTTCGGCCTCCTGAAACCTCCTTTGTTTTCAACATTCTGAGGGCCCTTGTATGCTTGCCTCCCCTCGACTTTCATTCTCTCCATCTCTACAGACAAGGACTTCACCATCTTGGTCAGTTCATCCACTTGAGGGTGGGGCACCGATGGGTCAAAATTCAAGGCTTCCGAACTTCCTTTTCTTCTGTCTGCGTCGGTCTTGTTCCTCAATCTGTCAGCTGCTAACACATTAGATTCCACCTCTATGGCCGCATCTTTCATTTGAGCTAAAGTGGTGGCTCTTCTTTCTCTCAACAAAAGGCAGAAATCGGAGCCAAACACGCTAGCATACGAAATCTTAGCTGAGGCTTCTGAAGGCTTTATCTTGGAAGGGATTTTGTTATACATCTTATTAAATCTTTTGGAGAAGTCAGAGACAAACTCTCCATCCATCTTCTTTAAAGACCCAAAATCTGTCATGTAGTACATGAATCCTTCCTATCTCCCCACTGCCTCGGGAAAGCACTATCTAGCGCTTCAATCCCAGCAATAGATCCGGGGGCCAGTCCTCTAAACCATTTCCTCACCTCGCCATCCAGGCTCTGGACAAAAACTCTCATCTAGACATCTTCATTTTCAATGTTCAAGTTGTCTGCATAACTATAAAAAGTAGCCAGATGCTCTTCAGCAGTTATGTCCCCTTCCCCAGTAAACTTGGGCATATACTTCAAGTAATCTCCAGCAGGGAGAGGATTCATAGGATGAGGTAGGACTAGGGGGGCATATCTGGAAGCGACTATGGCGTCCATTCTATTCAGAGGGGGATTAGCACTGGCCATAGGAATATTAGGTGGGGGAGAACTTGGAGGCGAAGGAGTTCATGAAGGGGCTACCGGGAATGAGTTATGAAGTGGAGTGGGAACCAAGAGGGGATTTAAGGAGGAGGCTAACAAGCTCAAGTTAGCAGGCGCTCTTCTTTGCGCAGGAGTGGTAAAACTAGGTGTGGGGAAATCTTTCGTGGTCCTGGGTCTACGCCCAGGTACAGCTTTAGGGGAAAAGGGAGTGACAAGGATTTCTCCCTCCAATCCCAGATCGGGAGGGGAAAACTCGGCAGGAACACTCCCGAAATTCAGAAAACGGGAAACTTCAGAAAATGGTCTGCTGGGAAGCTGAAGAGGAGAAAAAGGAGTTTCTACAGAAGGAGATAGCGGATTACCTGATTCGGCGGTGGAAGTTTCTCCTTCAGGATCCTTTCCTTTTCTGAAAATCACCTTCGGATCAACTACAGGTGTAGCTAGGGGCAGCTGTGGATGAGACCGCGTGTGTCTGCCTCTGAAAGCCACAATTGATAGAGAAGTTTCTCCCCAGCGGAGTCGTCACAATGGAGTCGCCAGGTGCACAGTAGAAATCTCAATAGTTCTGATATCTGATGCACCTTCAGAATCAGCTAATCTTTGTCGTTCAATCCTGGGGAAAATATTCAACTTCGTCCCAGACAACGGCGCCAGAAATGTTAGCGTCGAAAGTCACCCCGGGATTGCAGCAGGAGTAGAGCCCAACGCCCATCAGTTTATGTCACGATTTGTTTGATGGGGTGATCAAATGGAGGTTAACTCAAAACCATGTGGTTCTAACTCCGAAACTAGGCCAGGCATGCATGGACAAGTGAGGTCTTAAGTAACTTCAGACAGCGAGTTGTAGTAAGGGCGAGTAGGGGGAAGACTTGTATAGGAGAACTGCAAAGGTATGCTGTAACATTGGATTCCTAACAGATTGTAGAAGAAGTCATTTGAATGCAAGATCTTCTTAGATTCAGACGCAGAAAACTAGAGAAGACAATAACACCACAATAAACCCTTTATCATAACATAATTGCCATAATTCATGCAAATCAGTCGAACACAAACTCTCTCAGCATGAGATGAAAACCAGATGAGGTGAGAAGATCGTCTGTCATTAAGCAAGAAATCTTACATATAGATGCATAACCAGAGAACTAGAGTCTGTTAAAACTTTACAATTGGGAGCTTCGCTCTACCATCGATACCTTTAAAAATACCAAAACTGAGTACATATACTTGGGCGGATTTGCCCAGCAGAGGCGCGCTTTCCCTCCAAAGCGTAGCGACTCTTCAATCAATCTCCGGGCAGAAGTCCTTCGCCAAACGTTTCCTTAACTACACATGGCTCTTGCAGGGGGAAGTAGCTGAGCCAGTAAATGTTGATTTAGCATATGCAGACCTCCTCTGGCCAGTCGAGAACTCGTCATGGCTTCTTTGAAGAACTGGGTACATAGGACCCTCTCGAGTAGACCACTTGCCAGACCTTCCATACCTTACACTTAATGCATGAGGAGAGCTTTCACCCACCCCTTCTTGCCTCATTAACTTCAAGCGAAGACCGGGAGCGGTATCGTATCAGATGGCACCTGGAGATCGAGGCGATCCTTTCAGCGGCTGGATTTTGCGCCTTTGGTCCCTTTTGGCACAGCTCCCTTCTTTCCCAAGTGACCACAGGCTGTGACTGCGTGCTTATTCCCAAGGCACTTTCGGTGTTCGCGATCGGAAGGGGTTAATCCTTGCTCTTTGAAACTGTGATGAGCGAAACATCGAGGCGGCTTTAATCTGGTGCCACATGCCCTTTGGATCTGACGGTTCTGAATTCTCTCGACAATGCTGCAGGCCCCAGGCCCCGAACACTCTCGTCATCTCGCGCATCGAGAAAAGATGGAGTTGCTTCTTGCGTTTCGAAGTTGCGATAGGCGAAAAGGCGAGGGGCCTAATCGCGCACGCCAGGTGTCCCATTTAGATGGACGGTTGATACCATTCCTCGAGATTGTGGGCCCGCCTTTAAAAGTGCTTTTCATTTTGCGTTTCATGAGTCGGAGACCCTTGGCTCCTTTTCTTCAACTCCCGCTTCCTGGGACAGCGATACAGGTGGGGCCCCCTTTCTGGTCGACGCCCTCCTTAAGTGACCGTTGTCTAGGGTCCACGTACCAGCACCTCTCGCTACTCGTGACCTCGCGAGTGGAGTATCAGACTTTGGCATTCTCCCTTCGCGAAGTCCCGAGACGCGATGGTCAGCGTCGGTTGGCTTCCTCCGAACACTTTTTGTAACTTGCGATCTCGCGCAACCAACAGACATAGTCTGCCCTCCGAACTCACGAACCCCGAGCTCGAGAAATAGCACTACACTTGAACTGCTTGCGATCAACGGACCTTGTAACTTCGCTAGTGCCTTCCGAAGGATTCCGTCCGTTGAATTCCTTAAAACCTTAAGCACTATGCTTGACGAGACTTGGTCAATCAGCAATTGCCCATCAATCGTTGTTCTGCTCTGTCGCTGAATAATGGAATGCCCGCTCGCCTGATTTTAAGTCCGAAAAGGACTTCTTCTGTGCGCTGCGCTTGGGCGCTTCTCGTGCGACCTGCAGTCCCGGATATCCCTATGCCGAAGACAAGAAATGTTGCTAATAGAAAGGGTTCCCTGGAACACATCCAGGGGCCCTAGAACACATCTAGGGTCTTATATCAACCACCAAGGAACACATCCAAGGATCAATCCAAGCACTGAGAAAGGATTCCCTGGAACACATCCAGGGGCCCTAGACACATCTAGGGACTTATATCAACCACCAAGGAACATATCCAAGGAACAATCCAAGCACTGAGCAAGGATGATCCCTTAGGAACCTACCATTTGGATGATTTTTGCTTTTCAAAAGGAAGTGAGAATATGCCTAAAGTTCCCAATGATGGATCTAATCAACTTTGGGTTTCCCCCAAAGATAGTTTGCTAAAGACTGGTTCACACTTCTCATTATCTAATTCAATACATATTGATACATTTTTATACAAGAAGGATGTTAAGGAAAGTGTTTTTTATCTTAAGATTGTTTTAGTGGAAGCTTTAATTTTTGCAACCCCATCATAACCCAAAAACTCACTCCCTTTGACCTAAGTTTTCCTCTAGTTTAAGATGGTTATATTGAGTCTTGCACTAAAGAGAGGAGATGTTATAACCATGTTATTCTAATTGAGATAGATATCCATATTACTTAGCTTACATATTGTACCAAAGGAGCAAAATTGTATTGTTGCGTAAAGGAGGATCGTTTGGAGGTGGAGAGATAGTGAGATTGCAATGAACCGGTTGGAGGCCCAGACATCATGAGATTGTAGTACAGCCAAGTTGAAATGACCATTTGAGGCAGAAAGATGTGAGATTGCAATGCACCCTTTGGAGTGTCAGATCAGATCAGATTATGATTAGGGTTATATTCTATATTTTTTGGGAAGGGGTGGAGATCAGAAAATGCGTTGCAAAGAGAACATCATTTGCATTCATTTTTCCTTTGACTGAACTGTTCAGGTATAAACTCAAAGAAAAATGGTTTTAATAAATTCTGGAGAGCTAGGGATTATGATGTCCAAAATGAACAAAAGTGATCTTTACTAGGTGGCGTGTATCATGTTCAAGTACATCCAAAATTCCTCCATTCTAATGTGACTTCCCACAACTGGGAATTTGGAGATATTTCGAAGTTTCTTGATAATGTAGTTGAAGATTTTCAAAATGGTGCAACTTTTTTCATTGTGGACAAAATTCAGAACCCTAGGGACAATAGTCCAACTCTTCTTTTCCAAGATAATGGAGGTGGAATGGATCTCGATTGCATGTGGAAATGTATGAGCTTGCGTTAGGTCTCCTTTCTTACACATTTTTGAGGAGAAATATTCATAGTTGTTAAGGAATTCAGTTCCTTATGAACATCAAATTGTATATTCCCATCAATAGAGTCCAAAAGAAATCTAGAAAAGAATTAGAAAAAAAAAAATACATGAAGAGAAGATAGGATGTCCTCAACTTGAGATCTCTCTCCTCCTTCGTGGCCTCTATGGTGTTGAATAAACATTTCCATTAAGACAAAGGTGAGGAAAAATTTAAGTACCCCACAATCCCAACAGTGTACATGGCTGGTAGGGTATGTTACAATTTGTATCAGAGCCAAGGTTACAACACTAGGGGTTGTATGGGTTCAATGGAAATGAATGACAATGCTTTTGGCATTTAGCATTTGAAAAAGAATAACAAAAAAACATGCTCAAATCCTTTCTGCCTCAAACAGTCATTTCAAATCAAGTGTACTGCAATCTCATGATGTCTGGGCCTCCAAACGGTTCATTGCAATCTCTCTATCTCTCCACCTCCAAATGGTCCTTTCAATTTGGGTGCACTGCAATCTCATAATCTCTAAGCCTCCAAATGGTCATAATGTGAATTTCAGTAGGTTCCATTCCTCCAAATATCTTGTCACCAGAACCAGATCTTGACGTAGACCATGACCTAGACCACCACATAGAGATAGATATAGATTTAGATGTTGACCTAGAGCTTGATGTAGACCATGACATAGACCCCTCTAGCTCCATCTAAGCCTAGGAATAACTTATACTCAATCATTAACCCTATATTAACTCGAGCCATGAGGATGATGGAATAAATCAATTTTTCTTTCTATGGAAAGATAATAGAGGAAGGATTGATCTAAAGTGTTTCTCTCAAACAAATATACTTCATGTTGAAAAATGACTAGAAAATTATAATTAAATTTAAAAATTGGTACATCTTCAAAATATGTGATTTGGAGTTGGATCCATAACTTTGTACCATGATTTCACCAAAATTTGTACCATGATTTGACTACATCCACACCTCCAAATAGTCATATGTCCATTTCATTCAATCCATCATTGTCTTGTGACTATTTCTCTATCTCCCATTCACTCTCTCCATCATTGAGAGTGAATGGGTGACAAATAAATAGTGATTAGACAATGATGGATTGAATGAAAGGGACATATGACCTTTTGTAGGTGTGTATGTATTCAAACCATGGTAAAACATTTGGGAGGGTAGGAATTTGGAGGCATGTGTCACATAGCTTGATGCATGACCTCCTTGGAGGATGCATTACATAGCCATTGGGGATTATATTTAGCACATATGGACCTTATTGGACTTCTGTTGACTTGAGTATATGATTGACATGATTTGAGAATGAGGTTACACATTGGATGCCTCACACATGACCATTGGAGCTTAATTTAAGGGATTTGCCCACTCTTGAGGGCTTCTACTCATTACTTGTTGGTATTTTTCACTTTGGGGAGCTATGTGTCCACCTTGGAGGATAACTAAGAGGTTTTCATTGCCTAATTTGAGGAGTTGGTTGTGGATCTATCCACTTGGAGGATTTTGGAGGCTACATGTTGCACCTTTGAATCATCTTATTGCCTCTTTGATGGAGGCATCCCACTCTCTTGGGCCTATTTTGATTGGAGTATTGTACATGTGGCTTGACCACCTATTTATTTTACAAAAAATATTAGTTAGTTGGATGAAATAATTCTTCACTCCTCCCTAGGCTAAATCTAAGGATTTCACATGAGATATTATTATTATATTGTAAAGGGAGTTGAGCTAGACTCTATATAAGGAGTATCAATTCCTCATTTGTATTCATCATTGTATTTTGGAGATTCCACTCCTTGGAGCTTAATTGACATATATTTCTTGGAGTATATGGATGTATAAGGGTTATGTCTTTATGGACGTTGGTGTCAATTCTTGAATCTCTTCTATCTTGGTTTCTATTTGGTGCATAAATATTGATTGTGAATGCTCAAGTCTTCTACAAACTACCAAGATCAATCCATTGAAGGGTAAAAACTACCACTTGGAAGGAAGACATTTTGGGGTAACTCCTCTCCTTCTTCCTTTTTTAGTTTGGGGTAACTCTCCTCTATTTGATGCATTTCTTTGTCTATCCATTTTAGGAATCCTAGCAAGGGTATTGAGTATGTTTGTGAAGCTATAGTTGTTCTTGTTGGTGAAGGTTTCTCCCATACGAACACATTCTTGTAGGGACTTGGTCTTCATTGTTAATATTGATTAGATAAGATATTATTATTCCCCTTGGGTTTTAGTCGCTTTATCATAAGCTTTAGATGAAATAGACCAATTTTGAAAAGGGGTGTTCCTTACAGATTTTGAAGACTTTGTTGGGTGTAGAGGTGAGCACATACATCAATATTGAGACTCAAATATTAGTCTACATTGTTATCTCTTCAATGTAAATGTTTGATAACCAATTGGAATTTCTATAAGAAATTCCATTTCATATATGGTGTGTTCTCACTTTTTCTCTAGGTATGTAGTGGCTTATGGTTAGATTGAATAACAATTTATTTTCCCTATACACAGTGTCTCCACTAATGAACTACTGAAGAAATGGAGAACATATCTCTATCATAACTTCAAAAGTTGTGGATTGTGTCATTGAATGTCTCCAAGTAAAACACAATGGAATGTCATTGTTGTGTCAAAAAAATACCTATCCCATATTCATATGCATCATCTTCTATATCAAAAGGATGAGAAAAATATAGTAGTGTAAGCATAGGTATAGTGCATAGCTTCAACATCTTCACTTCTTCAAAAACATGTTGTTGCACCTTGGTCTAGATGATGAATCCTTGTTTCCTCAAATTCACATGGGATCATTAACTTGTATCTTTCCTTCTAGCTCAAACAAGAGGTAAACCAATAGGGTATGAGGCTAGAATAAACTCCAACAATACAGAACCTTCGATATGCAACAAATGAATTAGTAAAATAGGTACCTCCTACATGTTGGTTGCTTGGTACAAATTGTAAGTGTTTTGCGTTACAACTTTAATTAGTGTGTGCCCTTAATTGAACATGTATCAACATACCAAGAATACCCCAAAGGATGGTAATGGATAAGGGTTCCATATCATGGTATAATCCTTAACACAGTCATGCAAACAAATCAATGATAATATTTTTCTCATTCATGTAGACAATTGCATTCACCTGTTTCATCAAACAGTTCAGATGCAACCTTATATAATCAACTTGACGTTGGAAACAAATATAAAATTTAAACACAAATATCTAAATTTATTTGAATAATAGAGAATGTGTACTTCCAAGTGTACACCACTTGCTAATGTGAATATAAACCAACTTGCAAACAAATATTCCTAAGGATTTTGTGTGAATCTAGGAATTTTCATTGAGAGATTTATTCAAACAGCTTGGATGCAATCTAAAATACCAACTCAAACTTGAAAATATCATAAACTAGATTAGGAAGTATGTTTCATTGTCATGTATCTTGGTCACTGAGCATAAAACACGTCCATAGGGTTGAGTTCTGTCATGCCAAAATTTCCCCCATACGCCCAAAACTTAAACCTCTAACCATAAATATCAGTATATATCAAGGGGTGATGTTGGAAAGATATTTCAGAAAAGAAAGTGCGAGATCAAAGCTTCATTAGGGATGAAATTTATAGGGTCAACCATTGTAACCAAACTCGGAGAAACTATGTAATGAACCAAACAATTCATTCACTTGAGCATCCATAGTAAAAGGAAAAATTACTGATTTTGGAGGCATTGCTCGTGTCCTCTATCGCTAGGGTCTCCTCTTTTTCTCTCACTGTGGTATAGCTAGGGTATCTAGCTCTGTCACTGGCATTGTAGGCTAGCTATTGTATCCTCTATCGCTCACACTATCCTATAGTGTATCTTTTGTCGCAGCTAGGGTCTCATCTTACACTCGCACTATGGGATAGCTAGTGTATATGGCTATGTCACTCGCATTGTAGGATAGATAGTGTATCCTCTATCGCTCACATTGTCCTCTAGTGTATCCATTGTTGCTAGGGTCTCCTCTTACGCTCGCACTATGGGCTAGCTAGGGTATCACGTAGCTCTGTTGCTCGCACTGTAGGCTAGGCGCAGGTTTGGTTTCATTCAAGTTTTGTTTGTTTTTTTGTTATTTCATATTAAACAATATAATATCTATTATATTAATTTTAACAAAATATAATATAAATATAAATATAATTGATATAAATTATATAAATTAAAATTAATATAAATTATATGTAGGTTGGGCTTTAGGAATTATATGGGTTATATGGGTTAGGGATTATCATTGAGGTTCAGGATTAGATGGTTTAGAGGTTATAAGGGATGATAGATAGGGGTCATAAGGGATTTATATAAGTGTTATAGGTTAGGAGTGATACAAGTTAAATTTTTAAGGTATTAGGAGTTATAACATAAGATTTAGATGGGTTATTTGTTAAGGGTTATAGGGGTTAGGTATAAGGGGTTATGAGGGTCAAGGGTTCGGTGTTATATGTTATAGGTTAGATTTTCTAAGGGATATAAGGCTTGGGAATTGTAGTTATTAGTGGTTTTAGGGTAAGTGGCTATAATGGTTAGGAAGTATACATGTTAAATGTTATATTCCTTAGGGGGGTTTATGGGTTGTAGGAATTATCGGGGTTACAAATTTTTCATTATATATTTTTGAGGTTAAGGGTTTAGAGATTGTAAGAATTAAGGGTTAGTTGTGATAGTAATTAAACGACGATGTTGGTAAGAAGTTATGAGGATAGAGAGATATGAATTATAGAGAGTATATGTACATGAATTTAGGATTATAGGATTTACATGGATTAGGGATTGTATGAGTCAAGGGTATTATATGTGATGGATGATAGGTCATAGGTTTATGGTTCATAGCAGTTTAGAGTTCATTGCAATTTATAATTTTAGTGGTTAGAGACTAGAATACTAGTTTTTATAGAGGTTAGGAGTTAATGGTTTTATAAGTTAGGGATTAGAATAATAGTGTTTATAGGGGTTGTGTTTCAAATTATAGAGTTCAATGGATATGGGTCATAGAGGTTATGGGTATTATAGGGGTTTTAAGGTAAGGATTTAAAAATAAATGGAATGTCCCCCATGGTTCACCGATTTGTGTGCTCAAGCACATGAAGAAAGAATTGTTGAAGAAACATCGTGTTCTCCCATGGAAGATCTCGGTTAAGACCTTAAAGATGAGAGCCCCCATGCATCTATTTCTCCTCCCCATGAGGTTGAGGGGTCTTCTTCATCATGGATGGGTCTTTGAACATAAGGGATGATTCTTGGGCTATCGGCCCAAAATGAAGCTTATAGGGCATTGATCCCTGAACTAGGCCTTAAACCACCACACAAACCAAAATCATTGGCCTCATTCTGGGATATGGACATTATTGAGAGATTTTGTGTACCTGGCATGGGTCTCATGGCCTTGATCATCGTTGACATAGGAAATTAATAAGGGCCATAGTACCTAATCTAATCTTCTAGGATCGTAATTCATTAATGACACCTAAAACCATCACATAAACCCTCTAGATAGAATATTTATCCTATGAATGATATATTAGAATCCTTAGAAAGTTTTAGGCATAAGGGATGGGTCTCAATACCTTAACCATGGTCATGGGAGAAAATAAAGGGTATTAGTACCTAAATGAATCTTTTAAGGCTCATGATCCATGAATGAGTCCTTGAATCGCAACACAAGCCATTTAGATGGGATATTTGGTTTGTGCTTCAAATACGGGCGCCATTAGGAGGTTTTGTACACCAAGTAGGAGTTTTACAAAAAGTGTGGTCATGGGGATTATTGACAAGGACCATTTTAGAATGTATTAACAAGTTTTGTTTAAAGCATTCCTAAGACAATAGGGGTCCTTTCAATTTTAGTAGGTGACATCTTTTTTTTCCATGAAATGTTATTAAATTTTCGCTAAAGCTTTGCTATTTTAATCTAATCATTCTTATAACARTTGAAAATACACAATTATGGATGTATCAAAAGATGTATTGATGACAATATTTAAGTTAGAGAATGGACTATGCTCAAGAAACCACTCAACATACCTTGTTTATCAAGATTAAATTTTATGAAGTTTATGAAAGCACTGAATGGATTTTTGTTGAAGGAATGCTAATCAAGTTTGTATTTGGCCATTAGTTTTAAAATGCAATAGGAATAATTAACAATGTTTTGATTTCGATTGATTTTGATTATGTGCTAGCAAGCCATTGGACTCATACATGTTGCATACCTCTACACTTGCTAGGTACAATCTTAAGAGCTAAAAATAATACTAAGACAATAATAATGATACTAAAATTAAGGTTAGAAATGGTTAATAATAATTTTAATTCAAAGGGATCAATGCAGAATAATTAAAGTAAAAATAAATAAAGTTAAATATCAAAAAAATGTATAATTTTGTCCACAAATATGTAAAGGAAAAAGGAGAAGGGGAAGAAAAGAAACAAGGAAATGGCATCAAGTGAGGAAAGAAACCAACAAACCATAGAGGAATCAATAGGAGAACGAAAAAAAGAGGGTACAAATGAATAAATTTTAATGAAGGAAAGAGGGTGAGGAAGTTTAAATATGGAGTAAAAATGTAAAAAGAAAATAACTTCTCAATTTCAATATCTTCTCTAATGATCCTAGTCAAATAGTGTTCAGTTTCGACTAATATTTTAGTTTGGTCAAAACATATGAGGTCCTAGTAACACTAATGAAAGGAAAATTCAACTCCCTGGCTAGATCGTTGCTCTCCCCAGGACGCATGTGTGCCCACTTGTGTGCCCCCCTTCCTCTTGCCCTCTCTCCATGGACCCAGGAGGGGTCCCAGAGGCTCCCCCACCCCCTCTCCCTCCCAAGATAAAATCTTTCAGGAAGATGTTCGATGCATGCAACAAACGACCTGCCTCAAATTCGCAACAGAAATTCGTTAAAAAACTGGACAATATCCCTTCAATCGACCTACCAGTCGAAGAAACCTGTAGATCTTCCCTGGCCTTGTCTAAGCGGGGGATCATTGGGCAGTTCATGGGCTTATGGCCTTCCCCCAAAGCAGTAGATGCATGGGTGTAGAGGAACTGGAGTACCCTAGTAAAAGAAGGAATCAGAAGCCAACTAGTCGGCAGGGGATTCTTCGTCTTTGTTTTTGACAATCTAGAAGACATAAACTTCATCTTCTGGAATGGAACATATTTTATGGGCCCTTAAGGTCTGTACCTAAACAAATGGTAACTAGATTTCGATCCAACACAAGATGTTCCCTCGGATGTTCCGGTCTGGGTGTGCCTTCCTCATTTACCCCTGCATTGCTAGAATCCGAAGTCTCTAGAATCCATTGGAAACACCCTTGGAAAATACATAGACAAAGAAGACAAAAAGGAACAATACTCCTGTGCAAGAATATGAATGGAAGTTGATTTGGAGGTGGGGCTCCCGAAATCCATTCAACTAAAGGTGGTAGACTGGTCTTACATTCAAGAACTGGACTATGAACACCTTCCATTTAAATGCAGGTATTTCCATGGTTATGGTCACTTTGCCCGGCATTGCATAAAGAAAACTGAGGAGGAGGTGGAAAACTTCAAAAGGACACCAATAGACACAGGTCCAGAAAGAAACCCTATCAAAATACAACAACAGATCCAAAGGGAAAGGAATGTCAAAGGGATCTGGAGCCCCTTCGGTAGGGAATGCCCTAGGGGAAGGGAGCTCAACCCTCCCAACCCTAGAGGCTTCCAAAAATCCCTTTGAAATACTCAGCAACCCCCTAGAAATATCAGACCCAATGATCGAGGAACTTGAAAAGCATATCCTCTCTCCCACAACAAGAAACAATAATGTTGAGATCCTTTATGGCCTCCCAACTGGAGCCTCCTCCTCCCCTTCCTATGCAGATATAATAAAAAAGAAACCACCAAAAATCTCTGGATCCTCAGAGGACAATTATTTTGAGAGACCCTCAAAAAGAGAAGGGAGAAAATCCCATAAATAAGCAAGAGAAGAAGAAGTCGAGAGGCAAAAAATGCAAGGAAGCCAACCCACCATTGAAATGTCCATCGGAAGGAATACTAGAACAAGGCCCCCCAAGGGAGGTCCTCCCCACTCCAATAAATAATGTGTATAGTCTCTTGGAATTGCAAAGGCTTGGGGAATCCCTCTAAGGCTGAAGCAGTTAAAGGCCTTTTGAAAATTGACCCTCCCGATATCCTCTTGCTCCAAGAGACAAAAATTGAAGGGGACACCCTTCTAGAAATCAATAATCAGAAATGGAAGAAAAATGCAGGGAAATCCATCAGCGTTAGGGGCTCTTCAGGTGGCCTTGCAACCTTGTGGGAAAAAGACAAATTCCATTTAGAAAGCTCCTTCGAGACTCAACATTGGATATTCACTGAACTCTGACATCTCCCAAGTAATATTTCTCTCTCACTCTTCAATCTTTATGTTCCTGTTAAGTACTCTCAGAAGAAAGATTGTTGGCAAACGCTAGCATATTTTTTAGAGATTTTCTCCCCTTCGAACATCATTCTAACCAGAGATCTTAATCTTGTATTCCAACCAAAATAAAGGAGAGGAGGCAACAGCAGCAGGGATCAAATGCTCCCCTTCGTAGAGGAGCTATTCCATCAGTGGGACCTCCTTGACTTCAAGCCATCTAAAAGACTCTATACATGGACAAACAATAGAGTTGGGATTGATACATCTCAGCTCGCTTGGATGTATTTTTAATCCAAACCACGCTTCTACACGAAAGGAGGATAATCTCTTCCAAGATCCTTCCAAAACTGACTTCCGATCACAAACCCATCCTCTTGATTCTGGAAGAAGAAGAAAATATGGGTCCAATCCCTTTCCGGTTCAACCCTCTTTGGATCGAAAAGAAGGGATTTCTTGAAATTTTACACTCAGCGTGGTCCTCTTCTATTACCAGGTCTCCAAGCTTTGTGTGGGAGCAGAAATTAAAAGAAACAAAACATGCATTGAAAAATTGGGTTAAAAATCCAATAAATACTCCACTTAGTCACAGACATGAGGATGTTCAACAGTTATCATATATGCAAGATGAATTGGAGATCAAAGACATCTTCAATTCATATTTAGAGAAAGAACAAGTTGCCCAAAGAAAAACTTTATGTGATTTTCGCCTTGAAGAAGAGTATTGGAGGCTTAAGTCCTCAAGCTTGTGGCTAAAATCTAGATATTGAAACACTACTTTCTTCCATCAACAGTTCAAAACTCGTCTCTCCCAAAACCACATCTCTGAAATTGCCTCATCAGACAGATTGATCCACAAAGGGTTTGATCAGCTCAAGGTCACAGCAGAAACTCACTTCAAGAGACTTTACAAGGAAGAAGGCTCTGGCAGTGATGAGGTTATCATAGATTTCCTCTCACACATTCCCTCTCTAGTAAACAGGAATGACAATTCAACCCTCATGAAACTGTTTTCTGAAGAAGAAATCTACAATGTCATTTGGTCCATGGAGCCTGACAAAGCCCCAGGACCTGACGAATTCACAATACAGTTTTATAGAGCTTGTTGGGACATAATAAATACGAATCTATTGAGGATGGTTAAATATTTTCACCAAAGAGCTAAAGTACGAGGTAGCACTAACTCCACCTTCCTCACTTTAATCCCCAAAAGAACTTAATTTGTGCTCCTTTGAAAGATTCAGGCCTATCTCGCTTTGCAACACTTCTTATAAAATTAGGTCCAAGCTTTTGGAAAATAGAATCAATCGCCTGCTAGAGAATCTCATTTTCCCCATGCAAGGTGGATTTGTCAAAGGGATACATATTCTCGGCAATGTAATACAAGTCCAAGAAGCCATACACTCTAGTCACCAATGAAAGGAGCAAGGGATGTTGATAAAGCTCGACATGGAAAATGCTTTCGACAGGGTAAATATCTCATTCATATACAAAGTTCTCCTTTCTTTTGGGTTTTGATCTCACTTTGTTAACTTGATAAAAGCATGCACTAAAAATCCATGGATAGCCCCTCTAGTAAATGGCAGACCGGAAAACTATTTTCAGGCCTCGAGGAGATTAAGGAAAGGTTGTCCTCTTTCCCTCTTCCTGTATATATTGATGGATGATACTCTAAGCAAGAAGTTGGTTGTTGAAAAGAGGAATGGATCAGTCCCAGGAATTAGGAAGATGAAGGGAATTGACCCAATCAATCATGCCTTCTTTGCAGATGACTGCCTCATGTTGGGTGGAGCCTCAGTAAAAATTGCAAAAAAACTCAACAAGATTCTCCAAAGCTTCTGCAACATCTTCGGTGTGCTCATAAACAAAAGGAAAAGTGAAGTGTATGGGTGGAACACAGAAAAGAAAACAATTCAAAGAATATCCCTTCACCTGGGGTTTTCGGGCTATGCTACCTGGAAAAAAATAAAGTATCTAGGACTCCCCTTAACCCTAGGCCCCAACAAAGCTACTCTGTGGGAAGAAATTATAAGCAAAATATCATCTTGGAGCTTGGGGAGGACAGTGGCTAACCAATGCTGAGAAACTCACCCTCATAAAATCAGTCCTGTCCTCCCTGCCAATCTATCAGGCTTCCTTTCTCCTGGCACCGAAGACGATCACGATCCAGATCACAAAGATGATTAGAGACTTCCTCTGGCGTGGGCGTAAAGGAAACCAAAATAAATACCACTTGGTCAATTGGGAAACTGTCAAACTCCCCTATGAGGATTCCAGATGATTTTTCCTCCCAGTGCTAGGTTTGCAAGCTCAGGGTTTCTTACATGTAGGCCACCTAGCACTGGGAGGAAAAATCATCTGGAATCTATATGCAAACCACAGACATCCAGTAAGAAACCTCTTAAAAAATATATATCTCAAAGGTGCCTCTATGAGAAACCTCCAGGCAATGAACATCCCCAAAGGAACCTTGATTTGGAATATCTGCAGGCGCAGTCTAGAACCCTTCCAGAAGCATTATTTTGAATCCTAGGCAACGGGAAAAAAACAAAGTTGTGGCAAGACAGCATTATGGGCAATGCCCCCCTATCTGAGTCAAACGGCCTCAAAGAAATCTGAGCGTGGCTATCTCAGTGTGGCATCATTAAAATCACAGACATATCTACATGGGACAATTCAGGAAGATGGAAAAGATGGGATCTACCAGATGTCCCAAATCAATTGCATTTGCAAAAATCCCTTCTCCTGGCAGCGTTGATGAACTGTGCACCTATACATCTCCTCTAAGGTATGAATGGGGATGGGGAAAATCCAAATTCTACACAGTAGCTCAAGGTTACAACGCTCTGCATCCCCCACAAGATTTGAAAGAGACAACGACCCTCTGGAAGCAAGTTTGGGACCCCCTCGGCCTCCCCAAATTAAACTTTTTTAGCTGGGTTCTAATGCACAGGAAAATATTAACAGGCGAAAAGAGGATTCATAGGACCTCATAGATGCCCCATGTGTTTCCAAGATCTTGAAATGATAGGCCATTTATTTGTAGATTGTCCCTTCACGCAAGAAGCATGGAAAATCCTCCTTCAAGGCATCAATGCCACAGCCCCGAGACAGATATCAGTGATTGAATTATTTTCCTCATGGAAGGCGTGATACCCTCAAGACATTAAAAGCAGTCCAACCTGGAGAAGAATTTTGCAGGCCATCCCCAAATATATTTGTTGGAAACTTTGGCTGGCTAGAAATGACCAGATCTTCAACAACATGATGTCTTCCCCCTCAATGGTGTAAGGAAAGAAAAATATCTTCTCCTAGAAACAATGACAAATCACTTCACCACGAAATAAACTACTCTTCTCCCCTAAGAAAAGAAATGGACTGGAACCTTCACCTTCCAAGACATAACTCAAACCAATGTACGCCCTTCAAAAATTTTAAGTTGGTGTTTGTGAGAGAAAGATGCAGTGTTTCAAGATTGGTGGAGGAGGCAAGTCATAGCCTCAATCTTTTTCGATGGAGCCTCCAAGGGAAATCCAAGGAAAGCAGGAGAAGGTGGAGTGATTTACTCCTTGGATGGAACCCGAAAAGACAGCTTCAGTTGGGGTCTTGGCCAGAGAACAAATAATCAAGCTAAAATTTTCGAGCTACTAAAATTTTGTCAGATAGCGCAAGAAAATGGCATTAAAGAAATACAAATATTTGGAGATTCTAAAATCCTGATTAAGACTTTAAACACGAATGAACAATTCGAAAATCCAATAATCAACAAGGCCTTACAAAGACTTCATCAAGTGCTGCAAGACTTCTCTTCCCCTCGCTTTTTCCACATCCTTCGTGGATCGAACAAGGAAGCGGATGCAAAGGCGAATATAGGTTGTCAAATGCCTTCAGGAGTGATTAGGAAAAATGATGAAACCCCCTTATGGATCCCTATCCCGTAGCTACGGATTTCCCACTTCCCATATCTATGTAAGAATGAAATGATGTATTCAGATTAAGCGGGAAGTTGCTCACTTGTAATGATGGTTGATCTTCAATAAAAAAAAATTATCCGTTTTAGTTATAAAAAAAAACATATGAGGTGCTTGGTGTTGTTGGAATTCTCAACGATAATAGGTTTTGAAGTGTGATTGTGGTTTGTATGGGCTTAAAAAATTACACATAGAAAAACTAAATGTTTGTAAATTATAATTGGGAGAATCTATAGATAAGACAAACTTTAAGTTCTTGAAAATTATAATTAGATTTAATACCTTTAATTCAAATGTGGCAATGGCTGCTAGCAAAGATCCAAAGGAAGATACCATATTGAAATCACTAGGATTTGACCTCTCTCAATATGAATATCTTGCAAGGATGTTACTTCTTGTTTTGTAGCAAAAATACTTCTCCAAAGCTTCCCTTTGCTCTTTCTTAGAAACCCCTACATAACCTCTTGCAAAACTCTATTTTGGCCTTCTCCTAACTAAAAATTGATTCCAAAGTTAGTTGGAAGATCTATTGGAGGCTGGAGAACATTAGAAAGATTAATTGGGTTTATATTATGACTTAAGGGACTACATTAGCTTGTAGTGTGGACAATTAGAGAATTTTTTAGCAATTTCACATGGACCATTTTTTTAAGCCTCAAATTAAGCAAAATGCCCATCTTTGGTCCAAGTGTATCCATTTTAGCTTGGAATGTGTATAGGTTTTTAACATATATGCATAATCTCTCTTTTTCTAATGGTTGGATAACCAATATTTAAGCCTTGCTTGCCAAATCTATCTATCGAATATGCATAGTTGTGAGGTCGAGAATTTTTAAAATCCAATAATTCAAAATTGGTTCCATTGGAATGATTTCATGATTTTGTACCATCAAAATTCCCCTCTTCAAAATTCTAAAGAAAATGATATATTTGTATGTATATTTGGTAGTTGGATGAGTTATGGATTCCTAACAATCCCTTTAGTACTTTCTAGTCAAAAATATTGCCTACCATCCTCAAAAGTCACCCTAAAGTCAAAAAGATGTGCTCCCATATTCTTAACGAATGGTTGAATAAATTTTATCATCGCCATGATCCATATTAATCTTAGCGTGGAATAGGCAAAAGCTTTAGATCATTTGGATGACAAAACTAATACTAGTCCAATTATTACTTCTCAGCGGTGGACTGCCAACCTTTTAGAGCTAAGCAAGAGAGATTCAAATGTTATGCTTATGTGGTTTTTGTAAGGCGGATGACTCTAAAATACATCCTTTTCAGAGTACGACATATTTTTCAAATTTGTTTGTGTTAAGAGTTGTGCGTATTTTTCGACATTGTTGTGTTATACCAATTATTCAATAATGACAAGTGATTATTCAACCTCATATTTAGGATAATGACAAGTGATAGTTTACTTAGGAAAGTATATGAGTTATATAGATTTTATAACACCACTACTTTGTTTTTTGGGTCACCCACTTTGTTCTTTTGTTCTTTGGATTATTTGAAATTTCAAAAATAAAAGCATACTTGTCAACTAAAGAGTTTGACAGATGGGTAGAATGAAATGTAGGTCCATTGTGATAAGGCTAAAAGAGTAGACACCCCAGGTGATAAATTCAAATACACCCATCACAAATTTCTTCCACCGACCTCGCACAGTGAGCAGTGAATGGGGCCAACGTTGAAATGTTTTCAATCTGTGTCTGTATGCATCAAAATTTGACATGGTTAGACTAGATAGTTGCCTTGAAGGTATGGGAGGGTTTCGATACTTAAGGATGTTTGATGTCACCGCATAATATTTGAGATCATCCATGTTTACATCAACGTTCAATATAATGGATGTCTCATTGTCATCATTCTTCATTGCCATCTATAGAATATTCTTTTTTCGGAACTCTCTTGAAATGTCATGGAACATCCAATACACCCATCACAAATGTCATCTTGCACCAACCCCGCATAGTGAGTAGTGAATCGGGCCAACGTTGAAATTTCTTCAAATTTTGTATGTATGCGTTGAAATTCGACATGGTTAGACTGGACACATGCCTTGACGGTATGGGAGGGTTTCAAGACTCAAGGATCTCTGATGTCCCAGCCACATAATCTTTGAGATCATCCATGTTTGCAACAATGTTCATAATGAGCGTCTCATTGTGAAATGTCGTTGCTTCCATCTGTAGAATCTTTGTTGGAACTCTCTTGGAATGTCATGGAACTTCCAATTCAACCACCACAAATGTCATGCACCGACCCCACATAGTGAGCACTAGTGAATGGGTCCAACGTTGAAATTTATTCAATATGTGTCTGTATGCATCGAAATTTTACATGGTTATACTAGACACATGCCTTGACGGTATGGGAGGGTTTCAAGACTCAAGGATGTATTATGTCCCCACACAATCTTTGATATCATCCACATTTGCATCAACCTTCATCGTGTTGCACCTCTCATTCTCATCATTCGTCATTCCCTTCTATAGAATCATTGTCGGAACTATCTTGAAATTTGACATGGAACTTCAAATACACCCATCACAAATTTCTTCCACCAACCCTGCACAGTGAGCAGTTGATCCGAAATCGGATCCAGAAGCCTGACAGGGCTTGAAAAATGCTCAAAAATGAAAGTGCTCATAATCCGATGAAACCAACGCCATTGCGTCCGTCTCATCTTCCCGATTTCGGTGGTATATTTACTTTGTCAAATGGGCTCCGTATGCGAAAGTTGTCGCGTTCTGATCGGAAGCCCAAACAGGTAAAAAGTCAAAGGTCAACTGGTCAAAAAGTCAATGCTGATGACATCAGCATGCTGACTGTGCAAGAGATGATGTGGCACTCTTTGGCTGATGGTGATTGGGCAGGTTCACTGACAAGGCAAACATGTGGCAGGCAACTGGACCAGTCAATAACTGACAAATGGCATTAATCCGGCAAATGGGGAGATGCCACGTGGCCCAGTCATGGGCAGCCACGTGGCACCCAGTCATCAGTTGAAGWGGCATGTTAAAAAATTTATTTTGGGGTCGATGGGATTTGAACCCATGACCACCACCAAACCCAACACCTTAAGAAATGGTCTTTGCCAATACACCAAATTATTTCTTATGTTGTAAAACCCACATTATAACATATATTGCAAAGTATTGTATGGAGAGGGGCTAGCGCTTGGCCATATGAACCCATATGACCCTGTCAAGGGGGTGCGCAATGGGAAAGAGGGGGCTTATGCCCAAATCTAACTATAAAGTGAGTTTTAAAACCAATTTTTGGGTTTTAATGGTAATTAAGCCTATTTTTAATGGTTTTGGGGAGTTATTGGGTAGTTTTGGAGCCTAATTTTTGGGAGGAAGTTGAGGATGAGAAACCAACTTTCCCAGATATATAACCAAGGCATGTTTGAGGCTAGGGGAAAGATTTGAGGGCATTTAGAGCAGAATGATGCTGAGGAGAAGCCAAGCCAAAGCCATTTTGAGGCAGAGAAGCTTTTGAGGAGGAGACGCTGTCGGACCATTTCTGGGAGCTCCGGACGTCCGTTTTGCGTGTCGTTTTCTTTGCATGGTTCTAGAGATATGGAAGAACATGACCAGATTAGTCTTGTAGACATTTGGCATTGCAGCAATGTACTTTTGAGCATTTGAACAGAAATAAAGAAGCCTCCCCCACAAAGAAAAGGCCCGGAGACGTAGGCAAAGTTGTGCCGAACTCCGTTATCAATCTGCGTGTTATGGTTTGTTGTTTATTATTTCATTTCAGATCTGCAAATGTATATATGGCTGTCATAATTCCTCTTCTTTCCTCATTCTTCACTAAGTTTTCTCAAATGGCTAATTAACGCATGCAAAATTAAAACTCAATCATAAGTCATTAAAAGATCCGGCGGATCAAGTGTGAATGGGGCCAACGCTGAAATATTTTCAATCTGTGCCCGTATGCATCGAAATTTGACATGGTTAGACTGGATAGTTTCCTTGAAGGTATGGGATGGTTTTGATACTTAAGGATGTTTTATGTCCCCACATAATACTTAAGGAGGGTTTGGTTATCGAATTACCAAGTCAAGTTGATGTCGCAGAAGCTTCAATTCAACCACCACAAATATCATCTTGCATCGACCCCGCATAATGATCAGTGAATGGGGCCAACGTTGAAATTTCTTCAAATTGTGTATGTATGCATCGAAATTCGACATGGTTAGACTAGACACGTGCCTTGACAGTATGGGAGGGTTTCAAGACTCAAGGATGTTTGATGTCCCAGCCACATGATATTTGAGATCGTCCATGTTGGCAACAATGTTCATAATGGGTGTCTCATTGTCAAATGTCGTCGTTTCCATCTGTAGAATGTTTGTTGGAACTCTCTTCAAATGTCATGGAACTTCCAATTTAGCCACCACAAATGCCATGCATCAACCCCGCATAGTGAGCAGTGAATGGGGCCAATGTTCAAATTTCTTCAATATGTGCATGTAGGCATCGAAATTTGACATGGTTAGACTAGACACATGCCTTGACGGTATGGGAGGGTTTCAAGACTCAAGGATCTATGATGTCCCCACATAATCTTTGAGATCATCCACATTTGCATCAACGTTCATCAAGATTCACCTCTCATTGTCATCATTCATCATTCCCTTCTATAGAATCGTTGTCAGAACTATCTTGAAATTTGACATGGAACTTCAAATACACCCGTCAAAAATTTCTTCCACCGACCCTACACAGTGAGCAGTGAATGGGTCCAACTTTGAAATGTTTTCAATATGTGCCCGTATGCATCAAAATTTGGCATGGTTAGACTAGATAGTTGCCTTGAAGGTATGGGAGGGTTTTGATCCTTAAGGATGTTTGATGTCGCCACATAATACTTAAGGAGGGTTTGCTTATTGAATTACCAAGTCAAGTTGATATCATAGAAGATTCAATTCACCCACCATAAATGTCATCTTGCACCGACTGCGCATAGTGAGCAGTGAATGGGGCCAACGTTGAAATTTCTTCAAACTATGCATGTATGCATCGAAATTTGGCATGGTTAAACTAGACACATGCCTTGACGGTATGGGAGAGTTTCAAGACTCAAGGATGTCTTATGTCTCGGCCACATAATCTTTGAGATCGTCCATGTTTGCAAAAACTTCATAATGGGCATCTCATTGTCAAATGTCGTTGTTTCCATCTGTAGATTCTTTGTTGGAAATCTATTGAAATGTCATGGAACTTGCAATTCAACCACCACAAATGTCATGCACCGACCCCGCATAGTGAGCAATGAATGGGGCCAATTTTGAAATTTCTTCAATATGCGCATGTATGCATCGAAATTTGACATGGTTAGACTAGACACATGCCTTGACGGCATGGGAGGTTTTCAAGACTCAAGGATGTATGATTTCCCCACATAATCTTTGAGATTGTCCACAATTGCATCAACGTTCATCATGCTACACCTCTCATTGTCATCATTCGCCATTCCCTTATATAGAATCGTTGTCGAAACTATCTTGAAATTTGACATGTAACTTCAAATACACCCATCACAAATTTCTTCCACCAACCCCGCACAGTGAGCAGTGAATTGAGCCAACATTGAAATGTTTTCAATATGTGCCCATATGCATTGAAATTTTACATGGTTAGACTAGATAGTTGCCTTGAAGGTATGGGAGGGTTTTGATACTTAAGGATGTTTGATGTCCCCACATAATACTTAAGGAGGGTTTGATTATTGAATTACCAAGTCAAGTTGATGTCGTAGAAGCTTCAATTCACCCACCACAAATGTCATCTTGCACCGACCCTGCATAATGAGAAGTGAATGGGGCCAACGTTGAAATTTATTCAATCTGTGCATGTATGCATGGAAATTCGACATGGTTAGAACAGACACATGCCTTCACGGTATGGGAGGCTTTCAAGACTTAAGGAAGTCTGATGTCCTGGCCACATAATCTTTGAGATCATCCATGTTTGCAACAACGTTCATAATAGGCATCTCATTTTCAAATGTCGTCGTTTCCATCTGTAGAATCTTTGTCGGAACTCTCTTGAAATGTCATGGAACCTCCAATCCAACCACCACAAATTTCATGCACCGACCCCGCATAGTGACCACTAGTGAATGGGGCCAATGTTAAAAATTATTCAATATGTGTTTGTATGCATTGAAATTTGACATGGTTAGACTAGACAGATGCCTTGACGGTATGGGATGGTTTCAATAATAAAGGATGTATGATGTCCCCACATAATATTTGATATCATCTACATTTGCATCAACGTTCATCATGTTGCACCTCTCATTGTCATCATTCGTCATTCCCTTAGAATTGTTGTCGGAACTATCTTGAAATTTGACATGGAACTTCAAATACACCCATCAAAAATATATTCCACCGACCTCGTACAATGAGAAGTGAATGGGGCCAATGTTGAAATGTTTTCAATTTGTGCCTGTATGCATCGAAATTTGACAAGGTTAGACTAGATAGTTGCCTTGAAGGTATGGGAGGGTTTCGATACTTAAGGTTGTTTTATGTCCCCACATAATACTTTAGGAGGTTTTGATTATTGAATTACCAAGTCGATTTGATGTCGCAGAAGCTTCAATTCACCCACCACAAATGTCATCTTGCACATACCCTGCATAGTGAGCAGTGAATGGGGCCAATGTTAAAATTTCTTCAAACTGTGCATGTATGCATCAAAATTTGACATGGTTAGACTAGACACATGTCTTGATGGTATGGGAGGGTTTCAAGACTCAAGGATGTATGATGTCCCGGCCACATAATCTTTGAGATCGTCCATGTTTGCAACAACGTTCATAATGAGCGTCTCATTGCCAAATGTCGTTGTTTCCATCTGTAGAATATTTTTTGGAACTCTCTTGAAATTTCATGGAACTTACAATTCAACCACCACAAATGTCATGCATCGACCCTGCATAGTGAGTAGTGAATGGAGCCAACGTTGAAATTTATTCAGTATGCGTTTGTATGCATCGAAATTTGACATGGTTAGACTAGACACATGCCTTGACTGTATGTGAGGGTTTCAAGACTCAAGGATGTATGATGTCCCCACATAATATTTGATATTTGCAACAATGTTCATAATGGGCATCTCATTGTCAAATGTCGTTGTTTCCATCTGTAGAATATTTTTTGGAACTCTCTTGAAATTTCATGGAACTTATAATTCAACCACCACAAATGTCATGCATTGACCCTGCATAGTGAGTAGTGAATGGAGCCAATGTTGAAATTTATTCAATATGTGTTTGTATGCATCAAAATTTGGCATGGTTAGACTAGACACATGCCTTGACGGTATGGGAGGGTTTCAAGACTCAAGGATATTTGATGTCCCGACCACATAATCTTTGAGATCGTCCATGTTTGCAACAACATTCATAATAGGCATCTCATTTTCAAATGTCGTTGTTTCCATCTGTAGAATCTTTGTTGGAACTCTCTTGAAATGTCATGGAACTTCCAATTCAACCACCACAAATGTCATGCACCGACCCCGCATAGTGACCACTAGTGAATGGGGCCAACGTTGAAATTTCTTCAATATGTGTTTGTATGCATCGAAATTTGACATTGTTAGACTAGAGAGATGCCTTGACGGTATGGGATGGTTTCAATAATAGAGGATGTATGATGTTCCCACATAATATTTGATATCATCCACATTTGCATCAACGTTCATCATGTTGCACCTCTCATTCTCATCATTCGTCATTGCCTTCTATAGAATCATTGTCAGAACTATCTTGAAATTTGACATGGAACTTCAAATACACCCATCACAAATTTATTCCACCAACCTCGCACAGTGAGAAGTGAATGGGGCCAATGTTGAAATGTTTTCAATATGTGCCTGTATGCATCGAAATTTGACAAGGTTAGACTAGATATTTTCCTTGAAGGTATGGGAGGGTTTCGATACTTAAGGTTGTTTGATGTACCCACATAATACTTTAAGAGGTTTTGATTATTGAATTACCAAGTCGAGTTGATGTCGCAAAAGCTTCAATTCACCCACCACAAATGTCATCTTGCACAGACCCCGCATAGTGAGCAGTGAATGGGGCCAACATTGAAATTTCTTCAAACTGTGCATGTATGCATCGAAATTTGACATGGTTAGACTAGACACATGCCTTGATAGTATGGGAGGGTTTCAAGACTCAAGGATGTCTGATGTCCCGGCCACATAATCTTTGAGATCGTCCATGTTTTCAACAACGTTCATAATGGGTGTCTCATTGTCAAATGTCATTGTTTCCATCTGTAGAATCTTTGTTGGAACTCTCTTGAAATTTCATGGAACTTCCAATTCAACCACCAAAAATGTCATGCACTGACCCTGCATAGTGAGCAATGAATGGGGCCAACGTTGAAATTTCTTCAATATGTGCATGTATGCATCGAAATTTGACATGGTTAGACTACACACATGCCTTGACGGTATGGGAGGATTTAAATACTAAAGGATGTATGATGTCCCCACATAATATTTGAGATCGTCCACATTTTCATCAACGTTCATCATGTTGCACCTCTCATTTTCATCATTCGTCATTCCCTTCTATAGAATCGTTGTCAGAACTATCTTGAAATTTGACATGGAACTTCAAATAAACCCATCACAAATGTATTCCACCGACCCTGCACAGTGAGCAGTGAATGGGGCCAACGTTGAAATGTTTTCAATCTATGCACATATGCATCGAAATTTGACATGTTTAGACTAGATAGTTGCCTTGAAGGTATGGGAGGGTTTCGATACTTAATGATGTTTGATGTCCCGCAAAATACTTAATGAGGGTTTTATTATTGAATTACCAAGTTGAGTTGATGTCGCAGAAGCTTCAATTCACCCACCACAAATGTAATCATGCACTGACCATACATAGTGAGCAGTGAATGGGGCCAACATTGAAATTTCTTCAAACTATGCATGTATGCGTCGAAATTCGACATGGTTAGACTAGACACATGCCTTGACAGTATGGGAGGGTTTCAAGACTCAAGGATGTCTGATGTCTCGGCCACATAATATTTTAGATCATCTATGTTTGAAACAACATTCATAATGGGTGTCTCATTGTCAAATGGCATTGTTTCCATCTGTATAATCTTTGTTGGAACTCTCTTGAAATGTCATGGAACTTCCAATTCAATCATCACAAATGTCATGCATCGACCTCGCATAGTGAGCACTAGTGAATGGGGCCAACGTTGAAATTTCTTCAATATGTGTCTGTATGCATCGAAATTTGACATGGTTAGACTAGACACATGCCTTGACGGTATGGGAGGGTTTCAAGACTCAAGGATGTATGATGTCCCCACATAATATTTGATATCATACACATTTGCATCAACGTTCATCAAGATGCACCTCTCATTCTCATCATTCGCCATTCCCTTCTATAGAATTGTTGTCGCAACTATCTTGAAATTCGACATGGAACTTCAAATACACCCATCACAAATTTCTTCCACCAACCCCACACAGTGAGCAGTGAATGGGGCCAACGTTGAAATGTTTTCAATATGTGCCTGTATGCATCAAAATTTGGCATGGTTAGACTAGATAGTTGTCGTAAAGGTATGGGAGGGTTTCGATACTTAAGGATGTTTGATGTCCCCACATAATACTTAAGAAGGGTTTGATTATTGAATTACCAAGACAAGTTGATGTCGTAGAATCTTTAATTCACCCACCACAAATGTCATCTTGTGTCGACCCTGCATAGTGAGTAGTGAATGGGGCCAACCTTGAAATTTCTTCAAACTGTGCATGTATGCGTCGAAATTTGACATATTTTTACTAGACACATGCCTTGACACTATGGGAGGGTTTCAATACTCAAGGATGTTCGATGTCCCAGCAACATAATATTTGAGATCGTCCATGTAAGCAACAACGTTCATAATGGGTGTCTCATTGTCAAATGTCGTTGTTTCCATCTGTAGAATATTTGTTGGAACTCTCTTGAAATGTCATGAAAATTCCAATTCAACCACCAGAAATGTCATGCACGGACCTCGCATAGTGAGCAGTGAATGGGGCCAACGTTTAAATTTCTTCAATATGTGCCTATATGCATCGAAATTTGACATGGTTAGACTAGACACATGTCTTGACGGTATGGAAGGGTTTCAAGACTCAAGGATATTATATGTCCCCACATAATCTTTGATATCGTCCACATTTTCATCAATGTTCATCATGTTGCACCTCTCATTGTCATCATTCATCATTCCCTTCTATAGAATCATTGTTGGAACTATCTTGAAATTTGACATGGAACTTCAAATACACCCATCACAAATTTCTTCCACCGACCCCGCATAGTGAGCAGTGAATGGGGCCAACATTGAAATGTTTTCAATCTGTGCTCGTATGCATCGAAATTTGACATGGTTAGAGTAGATAATTTCCTTGAAGGTATGGGAGGGTTTCGATACTTAAGGATGCTTGATGTCCCCACATAATACTTAAGGAGGGTTTGATTATTGAATTACCAAGTCGATTTGATGTCACAGAATATTCAATTCACCCACCACAAATGTCATCTTGCACCGACCCCACATAGTGAGCAGTGACTGGGGCCAACTTTTAAATTTCTTTAAACTGTGCATGTATGAGTCGAAATTCAACATGGTTAGACTAGACACATGCCTTCACGGTATGGGAGGGTTTCAAGACTCAATGATGTCTGATGTTCTGGCCACATAATCTTTGAGATCGTCCATGTTTGCAATAACGTTCATAATGGGTGTCTCATTGTCAAATGTTGTTGTTTCCATCTGTATAATCTTTTTTGGAACTCTCTTGAAATGTCAAGGAACTTCCAATTCAACCACCACAAATGTCATGCACCAACCCCACATAGAGAGCAGTGAATGGGGCCAATGTTGAAATTTCTTCAATATGTGCATGTATGCATCGAAATTTGAGATGGTTAGACTAGACACATGCCTTGATGGTATGGGAGGGTTTCAAGACTCAAGGATGTATGATGTACCTACATAATCTTTGAGATCGTACACATTTGCATAAATGTTCATCATGTTGCACCTCTCATTGTCATCATTCAGCATTCCCTTATATAGAATTGTTGTCAGAAATATCTTGAAATTTGACATGGAACTTAAAATACACCCATCACAAATTTCTTCCACCGACCCCGCACAGTGAGCAATGAATGGGGCCAATGTTGAAATGTTTTCAATCTGTTCTCGTATGCTTTGAAATTCTACATGGTTAGACTAGATAGTTTCATTAAAGGTATGGGAGGGTTTAGATACTTAAGGATGTTTGATGTCCCCACATAATACTTAAGGAGGGTTTGATTATTGAATTACCAAGTTGAGTTGATGTCGCAAAAGATTCAATTCACCCACCACAAATGTCATCTTGATCTGACCCCGCATAATGAGCAGTGAATGGGGCAAACTTTGAAATTTCTTCAAACTGTGCATGTATGTGTCGAAATTTTACATGGTTAGACTAGACACATGCCTTGACAGTATGGGAGGGTTTCAAGACTCAAGGATGTTTGATGGCCCGACCACATAATCTTTGAGATCATCCATGTTTGGAACAACGTTCATAATGGGTGTCTCAATGTCAAATGTTATTGTTTCCATGTATAGAACATTTGTTGGAACTCTCTTGAAATGTCATGAAACTTCCAATTCAACCACCACAAATGTCATGCACTGACCCCGCATAGTGAGCACTAGTGAATGGGGCCAACCTTGAAATTTCTTCAATATGTTTCTGTATGCATCGAAATTTGACATGGTTAGACTAGACACATGCCTTGATGGTATGGGAGGGTTTCAAGACTCAAGTGTATGATGTCCGCACATAATATTTGATATTGTCCACATTTGCATCAGCGTTCATCATGATGCACCTCTCATTTTCATCATGTTTCATTCCCTTCTATAGAATCGTTGTCGGAACTATCTTGAAATTTGACATGGAACTTCAAATACACCCATCACAAATTTCTTCCACGGACCCCGCACAGTGAGCAGTGAATGGGGCCAACATTGAAATGTTTTCAATCTRTGCCTGTATGCATCAAAATTTGACATGGTTAGTCTAGATAGTTGCCTTGAAGGTATGGGAGGGTTTCGATACTTAAGGATGTTTGATGTCCCCGCATAATACTTAAGGAGGGTTTGATTATTGAATTACCAAGTCGAGTTGATGTCGCAGAAGCTTCAATTCACCCACCACAAATGTCATTTTGCACTGACCCCGCATAGTGAGCAGTGAATGGGGCCAACGTTGAAATTTCTTCAAACTGTGCATGTATGCGTTGAAATTTGACATGGCTAGACTAGATACATTCCGTGACGATATGGGAGAGTTTCAAGACTCAAGGATGTCTAACGTCCCAGGCACATAATCTTTGACATCGTCCATGTTTGCAACAATGTTCATAATGGGTGTCTCATTGTCAAATGTCCTTGTTTCCATCTATAGAATCTTTGTTGGAACTCTCTTGAAATGTCATGGAACTTCCAATTCAACCACCACAAATGTCAAGCACCGACCCTGCATAGTGAGCAGTGAATGGGGCCAACGTTGAAATTTCTGCAATATGCGCTTGTATGCATCGAAATTTGACATGGTTAGACTAGACACATGCCTTGACGGTATGGGAGGGTTTCAAGAGTCAATGATGTATGACGTCCCCACATAATATTTGAGATCATCCACATTTGCATCAACATTCATCATGTTGCACCTCTTACTGTCATCATTTGTCATTCCCTTCTATAGAATCATTGTCGGAACTATCTTGAAATTTGACATGGAACTTCAAATACACCCATCACAAATGTATTCCACCGACCCTGCACAGTGAGCAGTGAATGCGGCCAACGTTGAAATGTTTTCAATCTATGCATGTATGCATTAAAATTTGACATGGTTAGACCAGATAGTTGCCTTGAAGGTATGGGAGGGTTTCGATACTTAAGGATGTTTGATGTCCCACAAAATACTTAACGAGGGTTTGATTATTGAATTACCAGGTCGAGTTGATGTCGCATAAGATTCAATTAACCCACCACAAATGTCATCTTGCATCGACCATGCATAGTGAGCAATGAATGGGGCCAACGTTGAAATTTCTTCAAATTGTGCATGTATGCGTCGAAATTCCACATGGTTAGACTAGACACATGCCTTGACGGTATGGGAGGGTTTCAAGAGTCAAGGATGTCTAATGTCCCAGCCACATAATATTTGAGATTGTCAATGTTTGAAACAACATTCATAATGGGTGTCTCATTGTCAAATGTCGTTTTTTCCATTTGTAGAATCTTTGTTGGAACTCTCTTGAAATGTCATGGAACTTCCAATTCAACCGCCACAAATGTCATGCACTGACCCCGAATAGTGAGCACTAGTGAATGGGGCCAACGTTGAAATTTCTTCAATATCTTTTTGTATGCATCAAAATTTGACATGGTTAGACTAGAAACATACCTTGACGGTATGGGAGGGTTTCAAGACTCAAGGATATATGATGTCCCCACATAATCTTTGATATCATCCACATTTGCATCAATGTTCATCATGTTGCACCTCTCATTGTAATCATTCGTCATTCCCTTCTATAGAATCGTTGTCGGAACTATCTTGAAATTTGACATGGAACTTAAAATACACCCATCACAAATTTCTTCCACTGACCCCGCACAGTGAGCAGTGAATGGGGCCAACGTTGAAATGTTTTCAATCTGTGCTTGTATGCATCGAAATTTGACATGGTTAGACTAGATAGTTGCCTTGAAGGTATGGGAGGGTTTTGATACTTAAGGATGTTTGATGTCCCCACATAATACTTAAGGAGGGTTTTATTATTGAATTACCAAGTCGAGTTAATGTCACAGAAGCTTCAATTCACCCACCACAAATGTCATCTTGCACTGACCCGCATAGTGAGCAGTGAATGGGGCCAACGTTGAAATTTCTTCAAACTGTGCATGTATGCATCAAAATTTTGCATGGTTAGACTAGAGACATGCCTTGACGGTATGGGAGAGTTTCAAGACTCAAGGATGTCTGATGTCCTGGCCACACAATATTTGACATCGTCCATGTTTGCAACAACGTTCATAATGGGTGTCTCATTGTCAAATGTCAGTGTTTCCATATATAGAATCTTTGTTGGAACTCTCTTGAAATTTCATGGAACTTCCAATTCAACCACCACAAATGTCATGCACCGACCACACATAGTGAGCAGTGAATGGGGCTAACTTTGAAATTTCTTCAATATGTGCATGTATGCATCGAAATTTGACATGGTTAGACTAGACACATGCCTTGACGGTATGGGAGGGTTTCAAGACTCAAGGATGTATGATGTCCTCACATAATCTTTGAGATCGTCCACATTTGCATCAATGTTCATCATGCTACACCTCTCATTGTCATCATTCGTCATTCCCTTATATAGAATCGTTTTCAGAACTATCTTGAAATTTGACATGGAACTTCAAATACACCCATCACAAATTTATTCCACCGACCCCACATAGTGAGCAGTAAATGGGGCCAACGTTGAAATGTTTTCAATCTGTGCCCGTGTGCATCAAAATTTGACATGGATAGACTAGATAGTTTCCTTGAAGGTATGGGAGGGTTTCGATACTTAAGGATGTTTGATGTCCCTACATAATACTTAAGGAGGGTTTGATTATTGAATTACCAAGTCGAGTTGATGTCGCAGAAGCTTCAATTCACCCACCACAAATGTCATCTTGCACCAACCCCGCATAGTGAGCAGTGAATGGGGCCAACGTTGAAATGTATTCAAACTATGCAAGTATGCATCAAAATTCAACATGGTTAGACTAGACACATGCCTTGACGGTATGGTAGGGTTTCAAGACTCAAGGATGTTTGATGTCCTGACCACATAATCTTTGAGATATTCCATGTCTCCAACAACGTTCATAATCTCTCATTGTCAAATGTCGTTGTTTCCATCTGTAGACTATTTGTTGGAAATCTCTTGAAATGTCATGGAACTTCCAATTCAACCACCACAAATGTCATGCACTGACCCTGCATAGTGAGCAGTGAATGGTGCCAACATTGAAATTTCTTCAATATGTGCCTATATGCATCGAAATTTGACATGGTTAGACTAGAAATATGCCTTGACGGTATGGGAGGGTTTCAAGACTCAAGGATGTATAATGTCCCCACATAATCTTTGAGATCGTCCACATTTGCATCAACGTTCAGCATTTTTAACCTCTCATTGTCATCATTCATCATTCCCTTCCATAGAATCGTTGTCAGAATTATCTTGAAATTTTACATGGAACTTCAAATACACTCATCACAAATTTATTCCATCGACCCCACACAGTGAGCAGTGAATGGTGCCAATGTTGAAATGTTTTCAATACGTGCCCGTATGCATCGAAATTTGACATGGTTATACTAGATAGTTGCCTTGAAGGTATGGGAGGGTTTCGATACTTAAGGATGTTTGATGTCCCCACATAATACTTAAGGATGGTTTGATTATTGAATTACCAAGTCGAGTTGATGTCGCAAAAGCTTCAATTCACCCACCACAAATGTCATCTTGTACCAACCCCGCATAGTGAGCAGTGAATGGGGCCAATGTTAAAATTTCTTCAAATTGTGCATGTATGCGTAAAAATTTGACATGGTTAGACTAGACACATGCCTTGATGGTATGGGAGGGTTTCAAGACTCAGGGATGTATGATGTCCCGGCCACATAATCTTTGAGATCGTCCATGTTTCCAACAACGTTCATAATGGGTGTCTCATTGTCAAATGTCGTTGTTTCCATCTGTAGAATATTTGTTGGAACTCTCTTGAAATGTCATGGAACTTCCAATTCAACCACCACAAATGTCATGCACTGACCCCGCATAGTGAGCAGTGAATGGGGCCAACGTTGAAATTTCTTCAATATGTGCCTGTATGCATCGAAATTTGACATGGTTAGACTAGAAACATGCATTGATGGTATGGGAGGGTTTCAAGACTCAAGGATGTATGATGTCCACACATAATCTTTGAGATATTCCACATTTTCATCAATGTTCATCATGTTGCACCTCTCATTGTCATCATTCGCCATTCCCTTCTATAGAATCGTTGTCATAATTATCTTTAAATTTGACATGGAACTTCAAATACACCCATCACAAATTTATTCCACCGACCCCTCACAATGAGCAGTGAATGATGCCAACGTTGAAATGTTTTCAATATGTGCCCGTGTGCATCTAAATTTGACATGGTTATACTAGATAGTTTCCTTGAAGGTATGGGAGGGTTTCGATACTTAAGGATGTTTGATGTCCCTTCATAATACTTAAGGATCTTTTGATTATTGAATTACCAAGTCGATTTGATGTCACAGAAGCTTCAATTCACCCACCACAAATGTCATCTTGCACCAACCCCGCATAGTGAGCATTGAATGGGGCCAACGCTGAAATTTCTTCAAATTGTGCATATATGCGTCAAAGTTCGACATGGTTAGACTAGACACATGCCTTGACGTCATGGGAGGGTTTCAAGACTCAAGGATGTCTGATGTCCCGGACACATAATCTTTGAGATAGTCCATGTTTCCAACAACGTTCATAATGGGTGTCTCATTGTCAAATGTCATTGTTTCCATCTGTAGAATATTTGTTGGAACTCTCTTGAAATGTCATGGAACTTCCAATTCAGCCACCACAAATGTCATGCACTAACCCCGCATAGTGAGAAGTGAATGGAGCCAACGTTGAAATTTATTCAATATGTGCCTATATGCATCAAAATATGACATGGTTAGACTAGAAACATGCCTTGACAGTATGGGAGGGTTTCAATACTCAAGGATGTAGGTTTTCCCCACATAATCTTTGAGATCATCCACATTTTCATCAATGTTCATCATGTTGCACCTCTCATTGTCATCATTCGCCATTCCCTTCTATAGAATCGTTGTCAGAATTGTCTTGAAATTTGACATGGAACTTCAAATACACCCATGACAAATTTATTCCACCGACCCCGCACAGTGAGCAGTGAATGGTGCCAACGTTGAAATGTTTTCAATATGTGCCTGTATGCATCGAAATTTGACATGGTTATACTAGATAGTTTCCTTGAAGGTATGGGAGGGTTTCGATACGTAAGGATGTTTGATGTCCCTGCATAATACTTAAGGAGGGTTTGATTATTGAAATACCAAGTCAAGTTGATGTTGCAGAAGCTTAAATTCACCCACCACAAATGTCATCTTGCACCAACCCTACATAATGAACAGTGAATGGGGCCAACGTTGAAATTTCTTCAAACTTTGCAAGTATGCGTCGAAATTCGACATGGTTAGACTAGACACATGCCTTGATGGTATGGGAGGGTTTCAAGACTCAAGAATGTCTGATGTCCTGGCCACATAATCTTTGATATTGTCCATGTTTGCAACAGCGTTCATAATGGGCGTCTCATTGTCAAATGTTGTTGTTTCCATCTGTAGAATCTTTGTTGGAACTCTCTTGAAATGTCATGGAACTTCCAATTCAACCACCACAAATTTCATGCACTGACCCCGCATAGTGAGCAGTGAATGGGGACAACGTTTAAATTTCTTCAATATGTACATGTATGCATCGAAATTTGACATGGTTAGACTAGACACATGCCTTAACAGTATGAGAGGGTTTCAAGACTCAAGGATGTATGATGTCAGACAAAACAAATTTGAAAAAAAATCAACGTTGGCCCTGTTATCGCACGATTTGTAGGAAGGGATTAAGGCAGCTTGAGTCAAGGCTTAAAACTGGCGTAACAGGAGCTTCCCCACCCACTGTCACCTCGATGGGGGGCTCTTTCTATTTAGGATGGCTAGTCCAAGGGAGACGTCCCTAAGCAATCTGGGTTAATGAAGGGCTAAAGGTATAATGGATCAAAGTGAAAGATTCCCTTTCACAGATTACTGCCAAAGATGAGATAGTAAAGAAGAATGTCTTCCACTGGATGGCACCTGTTTGCGAGACAAGACAAATAACTAGAATATGTGTTGCATTGGGTTAGTGCTTCAAAGCATTAATGACTATCTTCAAATGTACATATGAGCAAATGATTAGATGTGATTATTGATGAAGTCAATGATTACCAAACAAAGGCAAATAGCTTATGACACTTCTTCAATAAATACAAAGATATAATGGCACTCAATGTGTAAGATCAAAAACCTTGTATTATACCACAAATGCAATTTATATCATAAATCTGCTCACAATAAATATATTTGATGCATCACTATTGCAGAAAGAGGGTGACATCAGCCCTATTAATAGGTTGACTTTGATGTTAAAGAGAGGAACGTTTTGTCAATCAAGCATGAAAAGGTGAATACCAACTCAAAACCTATCAAAAGCTGAAGATAAAGGGCACAACGTTTTAAGCCAAAAACAAGAAGCCAAACAAGTGTGACGTCACCTCTATATTTCTTCTACAACCATGACGT
>ML780976.1:44692-63443 GCA_009831015.1 Picea engelmannii
CCCCCTCACAACACTCTCAATTCCCCAATACCCAATACATAAAATAGAAAACAAACAAAAGCAACATAGTAATCATGCATAGAAACTACCTAAACAAAAATGAAATAAAACTTAAAAACATGTAATTAACCCACATAATTAAAAATTATTTAAAGAGAATAATTCATACAAATTAAAATATCTAGTTACATACCTCGTCGACCAATGCAACATTTGTATCATCCTTCTTCTATATATTCTTCTTGATCATCCAACTCGCTATCTGTATTAGCATCTGATTCAGAAACAATGTTGAAAGGATTGATGATATCATCATCATCATCAATGTCATTTTCGAGCATATCTTCGTCGATATCATCATCAAGAACTGGCACATTGTCTTCTATGCCTGGTTCATCTTCCCCGTCTTCTTCATCTGTCGACCCATATTCTTCCTACTCTAGCTCTACATCATCTTCTTCTTCAATGTCATCTTCCTTGTCTACAGTATAGTTTATTGGCCTTCCTCTTGGATCATATCTAACAACAAATGACCAATCCCTCTTACCTGGAACCTTTGAGTAAAATACTTGTTCACATTGACTTCGAAAAACATAGCACTCGTTTGTTTTTTCAAAAACTGTTGTTTTAATCATCGGAAATCCATTGGCATGTTGAATAACGGTTCTTTCCTCATCATGTTCATGCATTCATAACCTATAACATTTGACATCGAATAAAAATAATTTGAAGGAATTAAACTCACACTCAATTGTATCATTCAAAAACCCATAGTATCTATGTTTCAGATTCTCGAGGACGTTTGACACTCCTAGAGGAAACATTAGTGACCTGGAATATTGCAGTTATACCACTATCAGAAGTTTTTTTGGTTTCATCCAACTGTTTGATGAAAAATTTACGACCATTGCACCACATAGCCTTGTGGTGTTTCAACTGCAATATGCCAGACATGTAAAAGATGCATTGTCAATTAGTAATAAACAAATTTATATAAATTGACAAGTATAATATATATGAAAAAAACACACCTACAGTCACATTAATATAATGTAAAATAACTGAATAAAATGGGTGAATTTTCTTTCCTTTCCATCTTTCAAACAATATGCTAAATCTATTTCCCTCTATGTAACATCGGAATCTCCATTACGACGAGATTCTCTAACCAATTCAGACAGTTCTTTCCATGATAACCTACCGCCATGATGTTCTTTACATATATCAATCCATACCTTCATCCAGTCAAGATTGTTTTCAATGTATAAATGTAGTGCATCCCAATCTTGAGCAACTAACCGATCAAAAAATCACAATTCACCAATATTAAATATTAGTTATAACCATGGTAAATATTAATAAATGATGAAAGAATAAATATTAAATGAGTATGATCATATACAACAAAAAATGAAAATTTTATATTTATTAAAAATATCCACAATTTAATTACTTCTCACTTTCTTCATTTTACCATTCCCCAACAGCTGCTCCCTTTCAAAATATTTGATGGAGTTCACATCCCAAATGCAATCCACTTCATGCATAGCTTGCGCTACTAATTTAGGAAGATGCTGACTAATATACACCATGGATTCATATACCATATATCCCTCCACCATAGAACCCTCAAGACGTTCTCTTTGTCTAATCAAATCCTTCAATGATTTCAAGTGCCTCACCACCATCCACATTGACCTTATGTGTACAGGTCCACACATTTCAATCTCCTCAACTTGGTGTATGAGGTAGTGTTCTTGTGCATTGAAAAATGTTGGAGGTATATACTTTAGCATTTCACACATTAGCCAAGGAATTTCTCTCTTCCAATACTTTATATCATCTTCATGGATTTCTTTCAATGACAACCATCTATAGATCATGACGCAAGAAAATAACATGTTTCAACAAAACATATAAATACATATTACATTACAAGTAAAACACATGTCATCAAGTACAACAAAAAATTGAAATTTTTTTTTGCATATATATTGCAGCTACTTACCTCATGTATTTTCCATGATCACATATAACTTGTTTGACGTTGTTGTCAAAGTTGTTTGGGAGAGATAGAGGTAGAACATATTGTAACAATAAAAATGAATCATTACTTATTCAAAACTAGACAAAAAAATAAAAATCTCAAAAAATGTATACGACCGATATATAAATATGAATACTAAAATTATTAATTACCTTAATGAAGGTATGCCAATCATGTGTTTTTACCCCACCAAATTCACCTTTATTCGTTAAGATATTCTTCATGTTTGAACAAAAACCTATGGGAAATTTAATTTTTTGAATGACCTATTTTACACCATTTCTTTGTTTCTCTATTAATAACCATGGAAGGTTATTTTGGTCTCCATCGTTATTTGATCGAGTCACACTTTGCATTGCATGATTGGATTCCTAAACGTCATTACAAATTTTGACAATTTTTTATGTATCCCTCCTGCCATCTATTATTTGCCATAATGTTTCTTTCACATTATTCTCAATATGCATTGTATCAAATAAATGAACTATTTTTAGGTCCTTATAGTAAAGAAACCTCATGAATTGAGTGAGATAACATTTCATTCCTCGTGGAAGCCCATTATTACTACCTTGACAACGAAGACATTGATGAAGCATAAAAAAAATTAGAACACTATTTATCAAATGCGGTAAAATAAAATGAATAATTAAAATAAAATTTCAAAACATGATTCCATTTACGATACATAAACAAAATGCGTACCTCGAGGATTAATTATGTCATATGCCAACTTCCATAGGCGAGGTGTCATTCTTTGTGGTTTTAGTCCAGTCTCTTGTTTTCCATTGAAAATATATTTTCCAATAGTACGATACGTATGGTTCTTAGAGAGGAAGTGTCTATACTCATCACACACCTCCTTTTCTAAACTTTTTGACCGACGAGATTTTATCTTAGAACCACAAACTGGACATGCAAATTTACCCTTTGTTTGAAGACTTGCAACAAATGGATTAGTGTGAATTATTAATATATATACGAAATGATTATTTAAACAACATGCATGATATATTCAATTAATTATATACTATTCAAGCGTGCAATATGGAACATTACATACCACAAAAATATGTTAGTCTTGGGGCATCATGAATTGTCCATAAAAGTATTCCACAGCATTGAAATCTCTTATGCCCAATTGGTTTATAGATGGCATACATAGTGATGCCCTCCCATAACTTTAGTATCTCGTCGATAAGAGGCTCGATATACACATTCATATATTTTACTTGGTACTTACCTAATTGTTTGAAATTACACGAAATTACTACCATGGTATTTATATATACGTAAATAAATAAATAAAATATGTTATGCAAAAAAAGAGAAAAATGAAAAATTTAAATTCAAAAAATTAATGTAAACAAATACCTGGAATAATCATTGTCAACATTATGTGCTCCCTCTTTATTGACATCCAAGGAGGAATTTTATTGTTGATAACAAAAATAGGCCACACTGAATAAACAAACCGAAGCTCTCCAAATGGATTAACACCGCCAGTTGCCAATGAAAGCCTAACATTACGAGGTTCATCTGTAAATTATGGCCATTTTGCAGCAATTTCCTTAAATGCCTAACCATCTGCAGGCATTTGAAGAATGTCATCTTCAATTCTCTTTCATGCATGTTAATCCATAAACTGTGTTATGATTTGGCACCTTAACAGTCGTTGCAAACATGGAATTATGGGAATATGTTGGAGAACCTTTCGAGGGACTATTTTTGTTACTTGATCGATTCGATATCTATTGATACCATATACCGGGCATTCTTTTTTCGACGCATGTTGTCCATAATATATAATATGATCATCAGGACATGCATCTATACTTTGATACTTCATTCCAATGTCTTTCATAATGGCATGTAAATCTTGATATGTGCGAGCTAAAATATTTGACGAGGGTAACAGAAATTCACCTAACAATCTAAAACATAAAAAAAAAAAAAAATAGTTAATGTAAAGAATAGTAATTGTAAATATTGCATTTTTATTTTACACATTAATTAACACTAAAAAAAATGGGGAAAATTCAACCTTTATGTAGATGTGAAGAAACGTATTACATACCTTAGGATCTGTGTCATACAAGTGTTCGACAAATGATTCATAACTTTCAAGTTCACCAGCAGCAATGTAGTGGAGAGAATATTTTCTCTTGACACTTTATAAAGTCATTTATTTTCCTTTTCAATCAGAGGTTCATCATAAATACCATCACTATTTTCCCCATGATCCTCATCTGGATGACCAAATAAGTCTTGAATCATTTGATTTGTCCCATCATCTTGAACTATGTTATTATTTTCATCTACTTCCATGGGATCATTAACTTGATCTTCATTATCTGCTTCAAGTTCTTCGTCTTGTACTAAAACATCATTTCTGCTACTACTTGGTGCTTTGAGCAAAAATTTAGGGGGAAAATCTAACTTTATAATTACAAACAAACATGAAAAATTAGTGCATGTATAAAAAAATATAAAAGATTGAGAATACAATAAATATTAAAATAGATAATGAATGTATATATAGCTAATTACCATGGGACGATATTCATTTGATCCCACGTCCATGTGCCCATATTTTCTACAATTGTTTTTAGTTTTTTTCTATTAAAACTCTTTCGGGACGTCTAGTACAACAATTTTTGCAAGGGAAATAACATTTACCGTCACCCTTTTCACCCTCTTTAATTATTTTCCCTGCTCTAATGTTTTCTGACATTCTTCCTCACAGACATATACTTAAAAATTAAAAATTAAAAAATTAAAAATTAAAAATTAAACACATGTTTTTTGTTCGCCAAGAAGCCTCGCTTAAACCCTTTTTGAAGTGTCGTTATTATAGCAAACTTGTCACAACACCTATAAAATGCAAACATATTTATAGATTTTATAACGTCGCAATTCCAACGATAGTTGACCAAATCAAAGTTGACTTGGTCAAATACTAGGTGACCGTTAGAGGGGAGAAACCTAGTTTCCATAACATCGCAACTGTGATGACTATTTTACCAATGTCACAAGAGAGACGAAAATCCAATGGCGTCGCAATAGCGACATCTGTTTGTATTGCATCGCACTTGCAATGTTATTGGGAAATATGGAAAAAAAAAATCCTCTATTTTCGACAGTATGGCCAATTTTGTCCATAACGTCGCAAATAGAACGTCGAAATTTTTCCAATATGTACTATTGATGTGTGACATGTTGACAAGGTGCTACAACTACTAAAGGAGAAACAACTATATGTCAAACCATACAAATGTTTATTTGGGGTGAAGGAGGTAGAGTATTTGGGTCATATTGTATCTCATGAAGGTGTCAAGGTAGACCCTAACAAGATTAAGGCCATGATGGACTAGTCGATTCCCAAAACATTGAAGAATCTTAGAGGATTTTTTGGGTTTGACAGGTTACTACCACAAGTTTTTTCAGAACTATGGAAGAATAGTTGGGTTTAACGGAATTAACTAAGAAGGATGCATTTTCATGGAATCCAAAGGAAACTCAAGATTTTGAACAACTTAAAGAGGCGATGTGCAAAGCTCCTCCCTTGACCACACCAAACTTCACAAAAACCTTTATTGTGGAATGTGATGCCTCGGGAAATGGCATTGGTGTTGTTATAATGAAATAAGGAAGGCCCCTTGCTTTTGAAAGTCAGACACTCAAGGGAAATGACTTACACAAACCCATTTATGAGAAGGAAATGATGGAAATACTACATGCATTGAAGAAATGGTGCCCTTACCTAATAGGTAGGCACTGTAAGGTCAAAACAGATCATGATAGTCTTAAATACTCCTTGGAACAAATACTGTCTTCATAAGAACAACAAAAATGGGTGACCAAGATATTGGGTTATGATTTTGAAATCATCTATAAAAAAGGGAAGCAAAATGTTGTGGAAGATGCACTCTCAAGAAAGGATGAAGATGTTGAGGACTTTATTTGTGTTATCTCGATCATCCAACCCGATTGGATAATAGAATCGAGGGATGAATGGAAGAATGACAAAAACATGTGGACTCTCATTCAAAGGTTGCAGCAGGATTCCAGTGCATCAGATACATTTACATGGAAAAATGATTCACTATGGTACAAATATCGCTTATATTTATGTAAGAACTCCCAACTCAAACAAAAGGTACTATTGGAATTGCACACCTCTCCAGTAGGAGGGCACTCTGGATTTTTTAAAACCTACCATAGGGTGAAGAAGGATTTTTTTGGGGATGGCCTTAAAACTAATGTTCAAAGGTTTGTGGCAGAATGTTTGGTTTGCCAATAAAATAAGGTGGAAACAATTAAGACCCCATTTTACAACCATTATCCATTCTTGGACATAATTGTTATCTTTTTTGGGTACTCAATTGGCTCATAGATCATCCTATCATCCTCAATATGATGGAAAAACTGAGATAGTGAAAAATTGTTTGGAAGGCTACCTTAGTTGCTTTGTCTATGATAAACAAACACAATGGTTCAAATGGTTACCCTTGGCATAATGGTGGTAGAAAACTTCCTTTCATACTGCAACAAAAATGACACCATTTATGGCACTCTATGGATACCACCCTCCTTCCATCACTTCTTATCTGAAAGAAAAATCTAAAGTTCAAGTAGTGGAAGATCACATTGAGCATCAACAACAAGTTCTCCAAATCTTAAAGGACAACCTGACCATGGCACTGAATCGCATTAAATAACAAGCAGATCAGCATCGTAGTGAAAGAAGTTTTGAAGTAGGGGATTAGGTGTTTTTAAGACTACAACCATACAAATAGATGTTGTTACACATCAAAATTACTCACTTCGATAGTGTCGCAAGTGTCGTCATTACAAGTGTCGCAAGTGTCGCATGTTTCTCACAAGGTCGCAAGTGTCGAAGAAAGCATGTTGTCATGATGCCTATGTCATGTCTATAATGACATGAGAAAGACACTTGAAACACCTCAACCATTTGATTTGGAAGAGGAGAAATGAGTCAGCAGGCTTGCAAACCTTTTGCCATCTAAAAGCACCCAAAAAATTGAGTTTTGGAGGAGATAGATCCCCTATACCTCTTCTCGGAGCGTCGACGCTCCCCCTTACACTGTCAGGGAGCATTATAAAGCTCCCCTAGCCCTTTTGAGGGAGCGTTATAGATTTTGAGAGCGTTGGCGCCCCCTTAAAGCCTACTAGGGAGTGCTACAACGCTCTGATGGCCCTTTTGAGGGAGCGCTACCTATTCTGGGCAGTTGTTAAGATGTTGAGATGAATGGGGAAGCATCTTTTTATTCTTGGAAGGTAGTTGGATTCGAATCCCTAGTCCAGCCATGATCTTAGGGCAGACCCTACCCCATCACACTCAGCCTAATTGTCGAGATTGAAGTACAATTTTTGGATTTTTTGGCTTTTTTGGGAATTTTTGAACCTGGCGCCCCTGTCCCTGTGCTAACAGAGTGCCAGCACTCCCTAATAGCCTTGCACAGAGCGCTATAACACTCCTTTCCTTTGGCAACAGAGCGCCAGCCCTCCTTTGGCCAACAAACCTTCCAAAAAAAAAAATTCAGGGTTTATCCTCTATGTCTCTTTTGCTGGGTAACCTTGTGGGTCAATCCTTCTTCTTTCCATCTTTGACATCTGTCTTTTTCTTGGAGAACAAACATCTTGTTGTTTGGATTTTGTAGCCTTCTTCACTATTGTTGTTGAGTTTTTCTGCCTTTTGGAGCTTGAAACTTACACATTGTCTTTCTCTCCTTTTCGACTGAGCGAAAAATGTTGGTGAAGGTCATCAAAGGTCTACATATTTGTTCATTTGGTTTTAGTTAAGATCATTGTTCTTCGACTTTTTCTTTTGGGTGTGAAATCTGATTTCTCTTTGATTGTTTCTCTTTTTTGCACTTCTTGTTTTGATCACAACGAGAGGGTGTATTGTTTGTATGATTCTTGCTTGTGTTGGTCTGATTTACATTCATCCAAAAAGATAATCAGCAAGACGAGCATTGTGTCGAATTAATCATTATTCATGTGCAAATAATAAAAAGCATCTTCATGATTGATTGTGTATGTTAGAAGGCATCTCAAAAGTTTTAGCATCATATCAGGATTTGATTGAAGAAAATTTGTTTAAGGACACTCCTTATTTGTGCTTGTTAGTGGAAAGAACTCTCTCTCTCCCTTAGATAGATGTTCATCGAAAAGAAATGACTGCTTATCATATTTTATGAATTTTGGGGACTGAGTCACAATTCCATTCGTTTCACTTCCATGCACCCCTTTTTGCATAAAGAACAGTTATAAAATCAACGCTAATTAAAAATTATTTAGAACTTTTTCTTTTCTAGGATCCTCCACCAACAGTAGACTAGGCTTAGTACTTTGGATTAGGCTGTGAGCATAACTCTCCAAAGTTTCTAAAACAAACAGTAGCATCCTGAGTTAGGGAGAGTCAAATCTAATCATCGTATAAGTCTGCCTGGGATCCCCCTCTAACACAGGGGTTACGCACGAGGTCGCATTCGGGTGAGCTACGGGGACTAACCCTCCGTGGTTTAACTGATTGTGGTGGTCAGATCGTATTATGGGGATCACTTTGAGGTAAATTCACAATTACTGCGTGGAATCCTTTTAGTTGATTTCAGGCTCGATACCCTGCCCATACGTTCGGATCAGACTGTCGATTGTTCCCGCCCAGGGGCTGACTGTGAATTGGTAACCTTAGTAGCCATAATCTTTAGGGACTTACACAAGGTGACAGTGACGGGAAGTCTCACTGTACCTGGATCAGATATTGGTCAAACTCACTCGGGATCCTTGGAGGGTAAATCCACAATTACTGCGTGGAAGCTTGCACCAAGGCATAAGTCTGTTAAGCAGGTCACCATTGTAACTGTTCCACCCTATCCCCGCCCCTTCTGGACTTGATCACGCGACGTTGGATTTCATCACCAACTAGTACGGTCATTGAGAGAAGGTCATGTTTGCTTGGTTGTGATTCTTAGATTCTATTAGCATATGTTGTTTCTTTTACTTAGTGGACCTTAGGTCGAGTCAGTGTCAATGGCATAGAATCCTGGGAGTACCAATGGAGGAACCCCTTCTCCTGGGGAACCTTATACCTTTCCTTCATTTGGAAACTTTGGTCCTCCATATGTTGCCACACTGAGTCTTCCAAGACTCACTATTGGATTACCAGTTTGGTTGTTCCCCACTCCGATGATCCCAAATCCTCCCAATGTTTCAGTTGCACCTAACACTTTGGATGTCAATACGCCACCCACACATCAACCTCATGTCGACTTTTCGCCTTCTTCATCCATCAAGTCTCCTTACATTTCTCCTTCTTCGCCTATTGAAAGCTCTAAAGCAAGTAGCCAGGTTGATTAGAAGAAGAAGAAACGGAAAGAGAAGAAGAAGAAGAGCTCGAAAAGGACCAAAACCCCAACACCATCAGATGTTGGCTCTAAGCAACCAGTTACTATTAATAGTATTGGGAGTGTTGATGATATCAACAAGATTAAAATGAAGAATCCAAAACCCAAATTCCCTTGCAGCCTTTGTAAGGGTGACAACTTTCTGAGGGATTGCCCCGGTCTTACCCAGGTCTTAGAAATGTGGTCCTCCACATCATCAGCCTCTGTCGGTCATGTCGATGATACCCCGTCAACTAGTGATGTTAAGGTTGGTAAGAAGAAGAAAACTATCAAGTTCCCTTGCATGTTATGTAAAGGTAATTGTTACTCTCACCTTTGTCCTCGCATGGACGAGGCTTCTTCTCTTTTGGAAAAAATTCAACTTCCAAAAGGTTATCATAAGCTTTCCTCTGACCCATCATTGGTTGATGGACTGGTCAATCTGGTTCCATCCCCGATCAGTCCAGTTGATCAGGTGGTCAATCTAGTTTCCTCCTCGATTGAACCACAAACCCAAGTAGTTGATCCAGTTCCGTCATCGATCAGCCCCGCTCTTCATCAAAAGAGTGATGCCAAACCGATCGATCCGTTTCTACCCGTCGACCCCGTTCTTCCCTTGGAGAATGAAACCAAAGTGGTCGATCCAGTTCTGTCACCGGTCGATCCCACTCCTCCTTTGACGAGTGCCAAAGTGGTTGATCCAGTCCTTTCCTTAGTCAGTCCCACCCTTCATCCGAAGAGTGACAAAGTGGTTGCTCCGGTTACATTATCAGTCAATCCCACTCTTCCGTTGAAGAGTGACAAAGTGACTGATCCAGTCCCTTCCTCGGTCAGTCCCACTCTTCCTCTGAAGAGTGCCAAAGTGGTCGGTCCAAGTCCACCATTGATCGATCCTACTCTCCCTCTAGAGAGTAAACCCGATACTGCCCATGTTTTTCTCGTTAATACCGACTCTACCGTGTTGGGGGGCATTCCTCATTCTCCTGCGAAACCCCCTCCAAGTAATAAGACCATCCTTTTTGATTGGGGTGCACTAACTGGACCTCGTCTTCCCTCTCACATTCCTTTCCAGATTACAGTACAGGTTTGTGGTCGGGACATTCCTCAAATGCTGATAGATGAAGGTGCGTCCGTTAGTATTTTGTCCTCAGTTGCTTGGCATGCTTTGGGTTGTCCTCAGCTTGCGCCGGTTACACAGAATCTATTGGCTTTTAACAGAAGAACTAGTCAACCTTTAGGGATCCTTCCTCAGTTTCCTGTCACTTTGGAAGGGAAAACTGTCTTTATCGATGTCATGGTAGTCCGAGACCCCTTGGATTTCACTCTACTCCTTGGGCAGGATTATGTCTATGCTATGAAAGCTCTTGTATCCACTCTTTTCTGTGTGATATATTTCCCTCACGATGGAAGAATTGTGACTATTGATCAACTTTCATTCATCGACCCCGACTGGGTTACCTCCCTAAGTGGTTCTTATATGTAGACAGTATCGCCTTTGCCGCATGTCAATTATGTGGCGTTGTCTCCCATGAATTCAACTTTCGATGATTTAGATCTGGTAGTTGACATGGTGATCTCTTCGGTTGGGCTATTGGAGCCTAATCTCCTTACCCCTGTCGAGACCCTCGACGTGTGTTCCTTCTCGAATGATCATCTTCCATCCAGTGAAGATCTCTTGGAAGCCATGACCGAGATTTGTCCCTTGACATGGTATCCTTCCAAGGAATTATCCTCTTGGAAGCCGTGATCAAGAAGAAACCATGAGCATAGTTTCTCTTCTCTGTGGCAAGCTCATTAAAAAATGAAACAGAGGCTTTAACCATAGTTTTCTTCTCTGTAGCAAGCTCGTTAAAAAATGAAACAGCAATCTGGGGATCGAACCTGGCACCTTGAGCATAGTTCTTTTCCTGTGTCAAGCTTGTTGAAAAATGACACAATCACCTCTCCCTTCAAGTTGAGTCTTTCGCCAGATCTTCTAGATGTCGAGTCGAGTCTTTCGTTAGGTCTCGTTCTTGAACCTTCATTTCATCCACTTGTATCCTTTTTCTCCATCTAGCACAGAAATTGGTGACAACCTCAAAGTCGGTGAATGAATTGAAGCTTGGGGGGCATCTCTCCAGCCTTTGATGATCATTCTGGAGCTAAGCCACTAGATTTCATGTTGGGGGCATACCGATCTTAGTCTTTGTTCTTTCTCGTGCTCGTAAATACATGAGAATGCAACCGGGTAAAGTTTTATCTCTTTTTCAGACCCATACGGATACACGAACACACGAAAAAGGAACCCCCTGGAGTCTTCTTTAAACCCTTTTCAGACTCTCTAAATATGAAAAGATTGTTGAGTGACCTTGCTTCCTTTCACACTCGTTAAAAGGTTAGAAAGGGCGTCTTTTGAGTGATAGTTTATCTCTTTTTCGGTCTCGTTAGACTACTGTACAAAAAAGGAACTGAGAGAGTTCTCTTTTAAGTTTTTTTCCAAACTCTATAATCCCGAAAAACATTCGAGTTTTCTGTCTTTGGGCTCGTTAAAGCACACATCGACAAGCCCATATGGGACCGATCCCTTACTTCTTCCGGTTCGTTAAACAAAGGAAGAGGAACTTACCGAAGGTGAGTTATATCGAGCATGTGTTATCCTCCTCGAGCTCATTAAATCAAAAAAGAGGTACTCATCTATCTGGATGAGGGAAAAAATTGAAAGGAGCAAGCCAAGCAGTCTCTTGAGAACATCATCCAGCACTTCTTAGAGTCACCCTTGAACATGGCACTTTGTCATTTGCACATATCATAGTCCGTCGAACCTCTACACTGAGCCAATCCTTTGAGTTCCTTTCGCTCCTTTGGGTCACCCGACGCAAGTCATGGTATCCACTGTATAGTTTTGGTCCATGTCATGTTTTGTTGTTGTGCCTCAATGTTCAAGGGAAGTATCTGCCTCGAGAGTCATCCATCCCAAATATCTTACCTCAAAACCTGTGTCAKTCCATGTCCATTTGATCTGCCAGTTACATCTCCATGTCTGTTTCGTGTCGTTGATGGGGGATACATCAAGGCCCTCCCTCGACGAGTCTATTCCTATCGACTTCAACACATTATCCGGGAATTAGACTTAGAAACCAGTTAGTACTTTGGGACCTGCATGCCTCAATGGCAGGCCTCCTCACGTTCGAAAGTAGGTCTACATCATTGACCCCTGATCGAATGATTCCACGGGTGTTCGACCTCAGCTCATCTATTCACATTCGCTGGAATGTACTAGGGTACCTTGGGAATCATCGACATTAATGGTGATCTCCCTCGCACTTGTTAACGGTTTACATCATTGACCGGTAATCAAGTGGTTTCTACCATGTTCGACATCAGGACATCTCTTCACATGGTTAGAATCGTACCACATTGAGATTGGTAAGAAGACCATGGGTTGAGTAATCACTTTGATATATGCTTCGCCCAGGCTGCGAAGGAGTTTCTATTGGACAAAGAACACATACATTGTTACATAGATCCACTTTGTATTGGTCATGGCTATGTCTTGTCATCTTGTAGATCGACTGTGTATTCTTCGTGGCTACAATCAGTCCGAGTCATCATAGTATAGATCCACATTGTATCTTCGGTGGCTATACCTTTTTGTCAATACAATTATGGATCCGCAATGTATTTTTTGGCGGCCATATCTTGTGAGTCTTGATCATCCAAGCATAGGTATGCCTGCCTTGGGTTTTGAAATATGTCATGATATTTGTTAGATGTTTGTGTGCAGCTTCCGTCAGGTTCTCCGAGTCTATACCCTTGCTTGAACATCTACAAAGTATTTCAGTTATCAGTTCGCATCTTCTAACTTCATACTTTGGGGGGCAATCTGTTACACATCAAAATTACTCACTTCGATAGTGTCGCAAGTGTCGTCATTACAAGTGTCGCAAGTGTCGCATGTTGCTCACAAGGTCGCAAGTGTCGGAGAAATCATGATGCCTATGTCGTGCCTATAATGACATGAGAAAGACACTTGAAACACCTCAAACATTTGATTTGGAAGAGGAGAAATGAGTCAGCAGGCTTGCAAATCTTTTGCCATCTGAAAGCACCCAAAAAATTGAGTTTTGGAGGAGAGTGCTCCCCTATACCTCTTCTCGGAGCGTCGGCGCTCCCCCTTACACTGTCAGGGAGCGTTATAAAGCTCCCCTAGCCCTTTTGAGGGAGCGTTATAGATTTTGAGAGCATTGGCGCCCCCCTAAAGCCTACTAGGGAGCGCTACAACGCTCTGATGGCCCTTTTGAGGGAGCGCTACCTATTTTGGGCAGTTGTTAAGCTGTTGAGATGAATGGGGGAAGCATCTTTTCATTCTTGGAAGGCAGTTGGATTCAAATCCCTAGTCCAGCCATGATCTTAGGGAAAACCATCAACTGAAGGAGGCAAATCCTCAACTTCCCCAAGGATATCTCAAGTGGTTGAAGCCTCTCCAAGGCTATATAAGCAAGCTTTCTAATGGTGAAAGAAAACTGGAAATGGAGAATCACACCAAACTTATGATCTCATAAGTGGTGCTGGAACAGAGCTGATTGGGGGGAAGAATTGCTAGCATGAAACCTATGATCTCATAGGAAACACACAGTCAACCAAAGGAGAGTGATCAGTGAAGCTGTTGCCATCCAGGTTGTGGATCTTTTGAGCAATGGTTAGACGAAGGGGACTTGACGAAGCCGTCGCATTCGCATCTACGATTGTAAGTACTGTTGTCATTATTCTCATTAATATGACACGCTTGGCCTGTTTCTTTCTAGTTCGTGTCTGATGTTACATGAACTTATCATTGATTTCAAGCTAATATCAATAGAGTAGGAAGTGGTCGTATCTTGTTTGTCTACAGGATTCAGCGAGGAGCAAAGGATCGAAGCTCAACTCAGAGCGTGCAAGGACAAACGTCAATAAAAATGTACTTATGTTTCTCCTTCCTTATCATGTGTTAGTCTGTATAGATTTGAAAGGAAGTCAGTGTCCACGTTAAGCATTTTTTGTCTTAGAGTTAAGGTCAAGCTCTTTGAGGTAATCTACCTGTCCGCAGGGAGATTTTCCTACAACAGATGTCCCTCCAGAAAGCCAAGAAGGATAATAAATTATCACCAAAGGACTATGGCCCTTATAAGGTGTTGCAAAAGATTAGTACTATGGCATACAATTTTGATATGTCTGCATCTTCACAAGTACACCCAGTTTCCATGTTTCATGCTTAAAGAAGGTTATAGGTGACAAGATCCTAGTTCAAACTATATTTCCAGAACTTGACGAGGAAGGAAAAATAATATTGGAGCCTGAAGCTATCACTGACATAAGAATTTGCCAGCTGAGGAATAGATCCATTTCAGAGTATCTCATTAAGCGGAGGAAACTACTTGTTGAAGATTCCACTTGGAAAGATGAGTATTTTATACAGAAGCATCCAAAATTACTCAAGCATTGCAGACAACACTTGTCTGAAGGGAAGGGGAATGTTAAGCCCTAAATAGTGTCACATTACCCCTTAATTAGGGCTTATTACATTAGTAATGTTATTTTATTTATGTCGGCTTGGGTCCATTAGTTGTAATTGTACCTCCTAGTCTCCTATATATACCAAGGAGACCTTTTCATTTGGAATCATCTTGTATTTGGAAATTTATGTGTTGTATAAGGAGGTTTCCCCCTCAAAGAGGCTTATTATCTAAAATTATCTCTTTTTCAAGGTGTTGAGTACTTATTCTAAGGTTTTTCTATGCTATCTTGATATTTGGTTCCTAACAAGAGACCACTAATATCCACCTAGAAGATGCGTAGGGATTCAGATAGCCATGGAAGTGTAGACCCCACAATTACAAAGAAGTATAGAATAACGTGTTGAACTAAAAACTGACAAGAGGAGCCAGTTGGAATAGGTGGGTGGCCACCAATATCCACCTGGATCAATCCCCCCCNACCCCCCCCCCCCCCCCCAGGAAGCAATTATCTCCATTGCGCTAATTTCCCCCATCAAGTGAGGATAATTCTGCTAGATTTGGCCCAAGGCGAGCCACTTGCCTTAGTGTAGGAGTTGCACTGCCTTGACAAACCAATAAATTTGGATCCTCTGTTGGTGAGTTCCCTTGACTTGTGTGTCCACTATCTGATCAGTGGATGCATGTTTCATGCAGTCAGGGTTGAGCTCTATTGGTGCAAGTTGTTCTACAATCTCTGAGGTGTCCAATAATGAGGGAAAATATGGTCGAAGGAGGTCAAAATTGAACATTGGGTGCAAGGAAAGGAATGGTGGAGTGTTTAGCTCAAAAGCAATGTTACCCATAGCCTTGGTGATGGTGTAAGGCCCATAGCAAAGTGGGTGGAGATTTTGATGGGGTCTTGTAAGATGCTCCTTCAACAAGTGTAACCAGACCTTGTCTCCAACCTGAAACTAGTGTGGTACCCTATGTTGATCATGGCGTTGCTTGTACTTAGCATTGGCTTTCTGCAAAATATCATGGACCTGTTGGCGATGTGTTGAATCCACTCAATGAATATGGTGGCTCTATCAGTTTCATATTGAACATGGGAAGAGTATGTCTGTGTGGTTTCCAGAGGGAGTGCAACAGCAATGGGACCCAAGGGTTGGAATCCCAGTCCCACCTGAAATGGGCTATGGTTGGTGGAGCTATGGAGAGCCATGTTGTAACTGTGTTGAACATATGGGAGGCTTTCATCCCATGTATGTAGATGCTTAGATTTTTACATGCGTCGGATGTGCACAATCATCAGATTGATGACCTCTATCTGGTCATCTATTTTGGGGTGGAAAGCAGTGGATTTAGTGAGCTTGGTGTCCAATGGTGACCAGAGACTCAACCAAAATGTGTTGAGGAACCTATTGTCCTGATCAGAGATGATGGTCTGTGGTATCCCAAAATGGACCCACACTTGTTCGAAGAAAAGCTTGGCAGTATCTGCCACTGTAATGTTATTCTTGCAGGCTGTGAGGATGGACATATTTGAAAATTGATCAATGACCACAAATACACAATCATTGCCTTGCTTGGTGGACGGAAGGCCAGACATGTAATCCATCCAGATGGATTCCCAAGGCTTCTTTGGGGTAGGAAGAGGGGTGTATAAGCCTTGCTTCTTGATGGTTGGCTTGGAAATGGCACAAGAATTACAAGATCTGATATACTTGTTGACGTCATGTCGAAGTTTTGGCCAATAAAAATGTTTCTAGAGAATGGCCACAATTTTCTCCACGCCAAAATGTCTTGCCACCCGACTGTAGTGGGATTCCCAAATCAACTTTGCATACTCACTTGCAAGAACATAGAGATGTCCCAGATGGCATAACAACTTGTCCTGAATGTGAAAATCGGTGACATTCGTGCCTGTACCTAAGAGATGATAGGTAGTGGTGAAGTATGGATCTTGTTGATAAAGTTGGGGCCACTTATATGCCTCATGTCCACAGGAATGGAGCACAGTGGTGAGTGCAGCCACGGGAGGCCGACTGAGGCAGTCGGTGACATGATTTGTGCTCCATGTCTTATACTTGATGTTGATATGGAATTGTTTCATGTAGCTAGACCACTTATGATGGAAATCGTTCTGTAAATTCCCTTGTGTCTGTATGAACTGCAGAGGCTTGTGATCGTGTCCTTTCCCATAATGTAATGTTTCCATTGACGGCAGGCTTGTATAATGGAACAAATTTCCTTGTCATAGGTAGGGTATTTTTGGACAGTATTTGAGAGTGTCTCACTATGGTATGTCACCGGATGACCATGTTGAGTGACAACTACGTCTACAACATAGTCAGATGCATCAGTCTCAATCTCGAATGGTTGTTGCAGATCAGGCAAGGAGAGTATTGGAGATGAGCACAAGCGATGCTTTAGATCATCAAATTCTCTTTGTTGTTCCTTCCTCGACATGAAATTTTCCATGCCACTGCCCTTGGTCACGTGGATGAGGGCCCATGTGATATGGGAGAATCCCAACACGCGTTTCCGGGACGACATATTACCGGGACGACATATTTCCGAGACGACATATTACCGGGATGACATATTTCCAGGACGACATATTACCGGGACGACATGTTTTCGGGACCACATGATATTTAGGTGGTTTTTCGGCACATGGTTTTTTGCCGATGGTTTTCTATTTTCGGTTAAGGAATTAGGGTTTTGGACTAATCCAGGTCATTAGGTTATGGTTTTGGATGCCACTGGCTCCTATATGTATATTGTATTGTAAACAATGTAACACAATGTATGAATATAATATATGTTGGTTTTCCCGGTTTGGGTTTCCAGGTGAAAAATCTCTGTGTAATGTTTGTATTTGCCATTGTATGTTTTCTGTTCCTTTCTGAATATCAGTCTAAAATAGATATTGTACAAGGTTAGAATTTACATTTGGTATCAGAGCTTTATTGGCTTCAGGGGGATGCCTTTGTGGTCAAGGGTTTGGCTCAGGACTGTGATAAGCCTTGTTATAGTGGGAGATCTGCGGTATTGTTTTTTAGGTGAAAATAAATGGCAAGCAATTCGAAGATGGAGATCGAGAAGTTTAATGGGAAAAGCTTTGAGCTGTGGAAGCTCAAGATGGAAGATATTTTGGTGGACAGAGATTAGTGGATCGCGGTAGATCCAGGTACTACACCTACATGAACTTCTACAGATGACTGGAAAAAGATGGATCGGAAGGCAAAGAGCACAATCCAACTGTGTCTCTCTGATTCGGTATTACTGAATGTGTCAGAGGAAGCTACAGCCAAGGATTTATGGGAAAAGTTGGGGAAGTTGTATCAGTCTAAGTCCCTGGTAAATAAACTATTCCTGAGAAAGATGTTGTATAACTTGAGGATGAGAGATGGAGACTCAGTGGCAGAGCATTTGAACGCCTTCAATACTGTGGTAAGTCAGTTAGTATCTGTTGAGATTAAAATTTCAGATGAAGATAAATGTATCAGTTTGTTGTGTTCTTTACCAGACTCGTGGGATAGTCTAGTTGTGGCCATAGGTAGTAATACAACTTCTTTGAAGTTTGAAGAAGTGGTATCATCCTTGTTGTTGGAGGAGATGAGATGAAAGAATATGGAAGGACATAGCACAGACGCACTATTTGCAAGAGGACGTTCCCAGGAAAGAAATAGATCTAAATTCTCAAGTGGGAGATCTAAGTCTAAGGGTAGATCTAAATCTCCTGGAAAGTTTGGAAGGGTATGTTGGAGGTGTGGAAAAGAAGGGCACTACAAGAACCAGTGTAGATCCAAAGTTGAGAAAAAGAAGGGATCTGAAGAATC
>ML780976.1:66111-95070 GCA_009831015.1 Picea engelmannii
AGGAGGACATGTCTCATGTTCCATATGCGAGTGCAGTTGGCAGTTTGATGTATGCAATGGTCTGTACTAGACCAGACATTGCACATGCAGTGGGATTTTTGAGCAGGTATATGTCAAAACCAGGGAAGGAGCATTGGACAGCAATAAAAAGGGTTTTCAGGTATTTGCGTGGCACTGCTAGCTATGGATTGTGCTACGAAGGAAGACCGGGATTGGACAGAGTGGTTGATATACATCACTTTGTGGATGCAGACTGGGATGGAGATTTGGATCGTAGGAGATCTACAAGCGGGTATGTGTTTAACCTGTTTGGAGGAGCAATAAGTTGGATGAACAAAAGACAGGTTATAGTGGCACTTTCAACTACAGAATCTGAATACATGGCAGCCACTCATGCAAGTAAGGAAGCAGTATGGTTACAAAGATTGTGTTCAGGTATTGGGTTGGTACAAGAAGCTGTAAGGATAGAGTGTGACAGTCAAAGTGCAATTTTCTTGGCGAAGAACCCTGCTTATCATTCAAAGACAAAGCACATTGATGTTCAATATCACTTTGTGAGAGACATGATTGAAGAAAAGAAAGTATCATTGATGAAGGTGGACACTTTGAAGAATGTTGCAGATTCATTAACAAAATTTGTGAGCACTGAGAAGTTCTCTTGGTGTAGAAGATCCATGGGCATTGTTGCCCTAGATTGTTGACTATGTAACCCTGTAACCCCCTGTGTGCAAAGAAAACAACAAGTGGGATAATGTTGGGTATGTGTTATATTCTTTGCACGAGAAGTAGTGGATGAGCGTCTGCGTCAGGCGCGCAGGGGGGTTAGAGGGGGGGTGCAGGGGGGCGGAGCCCCCCACGCGGGGGTTCGAGGGCAGCGCCCCCGAAAAAAAATTCCGCACCGGGACGACATATTTCCGGGACGACATATTACCAGGACGACATATTTCTGGGACGACATATTACCGGGACGACATATTTCCGGGACAACATATTACCGGGACGACATGTTTCCGGGACTACATGATATTTAGGTGGTTTTTCGACACATGGTTTTTTGCCGATGGTTTTCTATTTTCGGTTAAGGAATTAGGGTTTTGGACTAATCCAGGTCATTGGGTTAGGGTTTTAGATGTCGCTGGATCCTATATGTATATTGTATTGTAAACAATGTAACACAATGTATGAATATAATATATGCTGGTTTTCCCGGTTTGGGTTTCCAAGTGAAAAATCTCTGTGTAATGTTTATATTTGCCATTGTATCTTTTCTGTTCTTTTTTGAATATCAGTTTGCAGTAGATATTGTACAAGGTTAGAATTTACATGTTGGAATTTGAGCAACAGGAATGCATACAATAAAACAAGAGTTATCTCGATCTAATCAAGTCCTGGTGGGGGCACCCAATGAAGTTCAGGGCCAACGCTCATGGCATGTATGCCACAACGTCGTTAGACACTCACAAGATTTACGTAGCCATGATGCTCTGTAGACTGTTCGGGAAGAAGAGTCCTACTCATTTCCCAGTGCCATGGGTATTGATTATGCATGAGGTGGCCGAGGGATACTCTTTTAATTGGGCCAAAATTTTATCAGACAACTTATCCAAAGATAATATTGAATACAAATTGGATAAATCAAAGGGGAAGCCTGCCCCTTTCTATATGTCTGTGTATATCATGGATGTTATCTGCTTCATAACCCCTTTCCCACTGATGAATTGGAACTAGACCCTGACCAGTGCAGAACCTATCCACTTTTACCATTCCAAGTTATGGGAGGAAAAGGCCAAAGATTTCTTCTACGAAATCTACCACAATGTAGTAGTGCTTGTCCATATAGATTTATATGGTTTCCCACCCCCTTGAATTTCAGATAGAATCATGGGAAATCTGGGCAAACTAGCAGATTGGTTCATTGAAGAAAACTTCTCTTATATCAGGTTTTTCGGGTGCTCAGTCCCTCCCCATTCTCTCTCGATATTTTTACCAGACCGACTAGTATGCCGAGAAGTAGCTTATCAAACAGTGACAAGGGGCATCAGCAAGGAGCTAAAAGCAGCCCAGAAAAAGGTATCGCCTACCTTCCCTCTCCAGGTCAGTATGTTTTCGCTTTTGGATTTCGGTCACTCTAATGTAGAGGCTACAACTCTAAATGGCGTCAAATTGGTTGACATCGAATTCAAAAAGCATGACCCACACAAGCTCATAGAGAACCACCTGGCCCAATTCAATATGAAAATATATGTGCACGAAGACTCCCCATACGAAGAAATATTTAGGGGAGTCGAGTCTTATGAAGAGGTACACAACAGGTTCCAAACCCTGCCCCCAGATCAACAGGTTGGCTTCCTCGGTTTTCAAAGACACAGATGAAACAACTTGTCGAAAGTACTACAGGGAGAATCGATAGCCACTTCACCTACATAGGAATTTGTACCTCTAGGTTTTGAACCAAGGAACCCTGGTAAACATCTACTAAGGAAACCCCAAAGAGATCTGAAGTTTTGACTCAAGAATTGAAAGCTTCATTATCAAGTCCACTAGGCCCTCAAGAAATGGATCAGCTCGAAGCCTTCCTAAAGCAAGGGCAGGATACATCCTTCGACACCAGCCACATATGTTGCCAATACTGCAGAGAAACAATCGTCTACGGAGATCGGTACTCCAATTACTTCATTGACAACTTTATAGTCTAGTTTCATAAATCCTAGTTCCGAAGTCATTTTTGTAGGTGATCTCACCCCAATTTTCCCGAAGAGATGCCTCCTTCAGATTTCTTCTTTAGCAAGAAATGGAGGGTCCTCATCAAAAGAGAATCACATCAGAAGGATGGAGTAATAACCAAAAGGCAGAGGATTTTGTATGATGGAAATGATCGCGATGATTCAGAATTCGCGAAGGAAGTTGCAGGTTCATCGGGTGCCTTTGCCACTGCGACTCAATGGTCAGTGGAGAACTTGGCAGAGCAACTAAGACAGAAAATATTAGTGGTGGGGAAACTGCAAGATCAAATGTTGACCATAGAACAGACTGTCAAGAATAAGATGAACCAAGACTTTGAACAAATCAAAGCTTATGACCAACATCAAATCCAACAGTTGTGCGCTAACCTCAAGGAGCTCCATCGAAATTCGCAAGCCAACAAAGGATTGGTCACTAGATGTGATGAGTTAATAGGGCAATTGCAAGACATGCTAGACCTGACTAAAGATACATTAGTAGATATCTCAGCCTTCTAGACTCAAGCACTGGAAATAAATGAAAAACTGGAAATGGCCCGGCAGAATCTTTTTATGAAGGTTGATGCCATACAGAAGTGTTATCAGTAAGTAGACATCGCTCTAAAGGATGTATGTATCAAGGAAATAGAAGCTCTCTTAACTCAAGCTAAGTTTCAAGAAGTCGTTGCATTGGCACAGAAAGATAATATCCCTAATTTTCCTTGGCTTTCCCCTTCAGAACAAATAAGAGGTGATCTGGCCCTGAAGGTGTGGGAAAAGAATTTGGTAGAGAGCAAGAGGTTATACATGGAAGTAAAGGACGCTTTCTAGGAAGCATTATCATCATTGAACAAGAGATTGATTGATTTTGAAGGAAGCAGTATTGTGGAGGCCTTGGGGAAAATCGATATTGAAATGAACCAGCATAATTCTAGAAAGAGCAGAGAGGAGACTCTAGCAGACATTCAGGAAATGAGCCAAATTGACCTTCTTAAAATAAATAAATGGATGGTGAACCCAACTTCGCAGTTTCAAACCTTGACTCAAGAAGTGAAAAGAATCCAAGAAAAACTACCTCAAGTGGAAAATAAATTATACATTTTCGAGGTGAATGAAACAATTGAGCCATCAAAGATAGTGGTGAAATTTTTAGATAGATGCAACTAATGCATTGAGCATGGAAAAGAAAGCATAGTTGTGAGCAGGTAAGGAAATGTCATTGCATTATTGAACGTAAATGGAGGGACAAATGGAAACAGGACTACAATGGCTAAGATATTATGCCAAATTACTAAGAAAACCAGAAGACAGATGTGTCCAGTTGAAAAGAAAGAGGAAAGGAAGTGTTTCTACCAGCAGATGGAGATAGAAGAGATTGCCAAAAAAACTCATCATTCTCTATGCATTGTTTTGTTATTCAACTATTTGTTAATTTATTTATTTTTTGTAAATAAGAGTGTAACTATATTAGAAGCTTCCAAAAACCAAGTCAACATACAGAGTTATCCGGGCCGCAGTTACTGGACTGCCCCATCTAGGAGGAAACCAGTCCAGCCGGCTCGCTAAGCGTTGGACTATTAAGTCATGAGCAAATTGAAAAAAGAGTGTTGAACTTGTCTTTGGCATACATATTGAACCTAGACATTAGAAACTTAGACACCTGGATAACTAGACATAGTAAACTTAGACACCTGGCTGATAGCTTGGCCAAGTGGCTGGAGGGTCGTCGGACCAAGGCTCTTCCTCGATGTACGCTATCCCGTCGCTCCAATGCTCATCATTCTCCTGGTTGCGCTCAGCTTCCTTGGCGTTGTCCTCGTGCCTCTCCTTCTCCCTGCTCTTGACTGGTGGGATCGTCACAGGATGTTGATCGTCGTCTCCATCGACCTTGGGGTCTCCCTCTGCAGACTCTTCTCCAGAATCCGGGAACAAGGCATCATGCATGGACGCCAGAATTTGGAGAAAGTTCGCCACCTTAATTTTCGTGGCTTCCACACGATAATGCAAGTCTGCTACCTCCTGCCGAAGCTCAAATACCAGGGTGTATAGTGTGGCTAAATTGTCCCGAAACTGCGCTCTGTCGAAGAGGCTTGGCTATGGGGTGTTGTTGTGCTGGGTCTTCTCTGATGGGCCGGTCCACGGTCTAAGTTGCTGGCAGGAGTTTGGGATGGCCCGGGATCGTGGAAGAGCCGAAGAAGGGAAATTGGTGTATTCGGAATGATAGTCATGGACCCGAAATGCGGAGGTTGCAAGTTTACCGGGGAGGAGACTGACTGAAGGCGGGGAGAGGAATCGTCAGAAGTTGTGTCTGGAGGAGAAAGCGAGGGTCGTCGAGGCTTCCATGGCGCACCCTGCCGCAGTCTGCCTCTTGGCCTCGTCATATAACAGTCAATGCGAATTGCAGGAAGAACAAAGGTCGACGAGCGCCGGGGGAGGATAGGGTCTCGCTCGCACCAGAGGAGAAGAGCAGGGTGGAATTCCGGCTTTGGCAGAATGAGCCCGACTATCAGCGAACAAAAGTTAACCGTCGCCATTATAACCCAATGCATTCGAACTTGCAGCGAAAGGACTCCTGCATAAATGCGGCTCATATCAACATAAACGCGATTAAATACCAGGTGGGGTGACGGGCTGTGGCACATGCCCAGCATGTGACTCCATACCACGGCGCCCAGTACCCTCATCCGCATCCTGCCACGATAGCCCGTTTGACACCCCATCCGGGGAACTATTTGTTATTTTTTAATTATAAGAAGTCCAACCATTTTGAGTTGTGACAGTTTTGAATAAATACATAGATTCAAGATCTATCAAGGGGTTGCTTCTTGCCAGATGTAATAGAGAAAACTCTCCTTTATTGAGTATTAATACAAGTGCAGACAGGGATTCCAAATTATATTCTGTTTGAGTTGTGTGTTTCTTCTGTATTTCCATATCCCTGAATTTCCTTATGTAATTCTTGATAAGTGAATGATTGCAATTTAGTATCACAACTATTGTAATCATATTATCTCAGTAATTCATTAAGTGAGCAGTTTTTCATTTGTAATTGTTGTAAGTAATACGAGACCTGCAAGCTATTTGAATTGTTGCATCTTATATCATGTTCAAGGGTGCACTCTTTATTTTCTTCTACTGTAACAAGGTGAGAATTTCATTAATTGATACCTTGCTTTGTTTAACAATTTTGTAAGTTTGTCTCACATCATTTGATATTAAAATTGTGACTGAGACAACAAAATACAGCCTATGTATTGTCCTATTATTAATTTCATTTAAGGATCCTTTCTCATATAACTGAAGGTAGAAAAAAATCACTCTTTGAAAACATTATATTCAAACATTCTCGATGCCTGACATTACTCTTTGAGCCTTAATTTTAATCTGAGGAACAACATATTTTTGGCGGCGTTGACGGGGACGGAGAAACGAAGTTATTTTTCCCTGGGAAAACGACAAGGTAAATTTCTATCTTTGATGGTGAACAAAGATTGAATACATAAGTAAGGCTTATTTTTATTTTTCACTTGGCGAGTCCACCGTAGATAAAACTAGCATTCAGTCGAAAGAATACCAGAAAAAATCCAGACGATAAGCAAACCACACCAATGTCAGATCCCAAAAAGTTGTTAAAACCAAAGGGATACCTCAAATTGGTTGTTGCGTCAGCAGGTAAAGTATATCAACCCAAATTTTCACAAGTTAATGCTAAGGTTCCAATTGAAGAACTAACCCCTGAAGTGAGTTTTCAACAAGTACCCTCTGTGGAAACCTCAACTAGTAAAGCCAAGGTTAAGCTTGAGAATCCGGAGGTAATTGTACCCAAGATAAAGGTTGAGATCAACTCGACTCATATTCCTACCGGTCTGAACAAAAGATCCCTCTCTTTACCCGTTGTCATTGACACTCTACCGATTCCATCCTTGCCTGAAGTAAAGGTTCGGGTTTCCTGAAGCTCCGAAAAATATATTATATACCCTGATTCATCCCCTATCAGTTCTCCCGTATATACATCTTGTAGGTCTGAAGAACCCAATACGCATTTCCCATTTCCTCCTCTTTTAGATTTTTCATCTCCTAACGACCTTTTTCTGGAACTTCCTTCACCACATCTAGAAGTAGTCAAAAGGTCACTACTCCAGTCCCTTAAGGTTTTTGAGAATCCCCTTTTTGATTCCCGAAGTCCATCACATAGACTTCCAATGGCTGCTGCTGGAGAAGGTGGTGCCGGAGGTGGAGGAGCAGGTGGGAAAGGTCAAGGACAACCACCACCCCCTAGAATCTTTGCCAAGGCAGCTGCTAGATATGCTCCCTTGGTCCTCCATGCCTCCCTTCATGATATGCTCAAAAATTATATGAAAAACCTACCAAAATTCATGGGAGAGGGATATTTAACCGCAACCGAGCACATAGCCTTTTTTTATAAGTTTGTTGATATCATGGGGATCGAACACAAAGATGTCTACTCAAGGTTGTTAGTACAAACCTTCAAAGGACAATTGAGAACCTGGTTCTGAGGACTCCCAATAGGTTCCATATGGTCATATGATGATCTAGAAAATGCCTTCCTAAGACAATGGGGAGAGAAGAAGGACCATCTCTATTATTTGACCGAATTTGGAGCTTTGAGAAAAAAGAATTCTGAGTTAGTTCTCGAATTTACTCAAATATTCAACAAATTGTACAACAAAATCCCAGTTGAGGTCAAACCCTCTCAACCTATTGCAAAGGTAACTTTTGCAGGATCCTTTGAACCTAACTTTGCTCTCCTCTTAAGAGAAATTAGATCTATCACTTTGGCATGTATGCAGGACGATGCCATAGAAATCAAATCCAATATGATGGCATCTGGGAAATTAAAAACTAAGGCTGAGACGGGAACTAAAGAACCTAGATGTTTCAAAGAACAAGTCGGACCCTCTGGATCCGGCAAGTCTACATAAGAAAAGATGGATGAGATGTCCAAAATAATCAAAGATTTATCAAAAAAAATATCCAGAATGAAGCTAGATCAAGCCAAATCTTATACTTACGCTAGAAATCAGTTCAAGAGAAACCCTAACCCTTAGATGCAATAGAGACAAATAAAAAATGAAGATCAAAAGATCCAAGCCCAGTTTAAAACTGAAAATTTTGTGCAAAGGGATGATATGCAAAATTATGAGGAGTTAGAAGAAGACCTCAACAACCTTAGCGACGACAATCTTGAGCCACACTTAACCAGACAGGATTATGAAAAATCTTTAGATCTAGAATCTTGTTTAATAATGAAGAAAGTATTAATAATCTGGGACACTCTGCCTATCAAGGACTCGTCGAATCAATAATGGTCGAACTCCAACAAAAGTATAACTTAAGGCCCAGAGAAAAGAATTCTACGAACAATCCACCGAAAAATATTTTTGCACAAAGTAAAACGAATGAGGCAGCAGTTACTAAAACGCCAACTGAAACACAAGTTGCCCGAACAAAACCAGTTGAAACAAGAGCAACGCAAAATAAAAAATCGGAAAATATTGAAGAAGAAGTTCCAACTAGAGGAATCGAAAAAACAATTGGAGGTTTCAGTTTAGAAAACGAACTTAATAAAATTAAAATCCCCATGCCTCTGGTTGAACTTGCGAAAAATCTGATTTATAGAAAGCAAATTGCTAAAATGATATTTTTTTCTGATGTTGAATGTCACACAAATGTTATTAATCTACGAGATGAAAGACCTACGATCATGTTTGGTCCACATATTGAAAACACCAAAGATTTTGTTGCTCCGTTTTATATTACACTAATTATGCATGACCATTTGCTTGTTGGCCCTTGACCAAGTTTTGGGAGTTTCTTGGTCATGTTGACCTATTTTGGGACTTCGACGGCCTATCGAAGGAGGAGAGCAAGATGAAGCGGAGCTCACAGGATCTCAACCCCCTTTTGGGCCCCTTTTTGGGTTTTTGGGAATATGTAATGGGAATGGGATGTCGGCCCATGGGTTTACCCATGTGTAGGCCTATTTTGTAATATATATATAGATGTCTAGGCCATATAGAGGAGTAGTAGAATAGTGAATCTATGTGATTTGAATGGATGCTAAGTATAAGTAGAGTTTGTAAGTGCTTTGTGCATGACTGTAAGAGACTTGCAGAGCTAAGTGCAGGTCCTTGTAGCAGATTGTGAAGGGCGTAGTTCTGTAACGTGAGGAAGAAGGATCTAGCGAGCTGTGCAAATCTTCTGTCATGTGCGAAGTAAGGGTTTTGAAGGCTTTGTGCTTGTAACCGATTGACTGAAGACAATAAAGAAGAAGAGTTGGTGGGCGTAGCCCCAGAGTGGGGGTGAACCACGTAAACACCGTGTTATGTGCTTTGTGCTTTGTCTTGATGTGTTCACATGTTATTTGCTAAGTGCTTTGATATGTTTAGATAGATCTAATTCTTCTTTGTGCTTATGATATGTGAGAATATTAGATCTAATCAAGATAGTCATGCTTAGTGCTTGATATGCTCATTCTGATCCATTTATATGTTAAGTGTTTAAATACTGTAGATTAGTGTGAATGGTGCGAAACTATGTTCTATTAGTGAAGTGAATAGTGATTGCATATCGAGGGACTGACGGTGCTAAGAGTTGTATTAAGTGTTATAATCACATATATGTGTCCCAGCTTAGGTTGCAGACACCTGAGTCTTGCAACCACCCCTGCCTCTACCTCAGGTGAGACTTCATCTGCTTCGCAGGTGTTGTCGAAAGGGCCGGTAGTTAGGGCTTTGTTGGTGCGTTGTTGTAGTGTTGAACCCTGGGTTTGCCCCTGTGCCAACAAATGGTTCTGTTGCCAGGACATGAAACTGTGATTGTTGGGAACTGAGGAAGAAGAAGCTTTGTGCAAAAAGTTGACCTGAAAGCCTTGTGCGAAGATCTGTGCCCTAGTGCGCAGTGTTCTACTTGATATATAAAGTTGTGTGCTGAAGAAAAGAGGTCGGATCTGAAAGAAAGAAGCCCAATTTAAATAAAGGAGGTCAGATCTGAAGAAAAGAAGCAGGATCTGAACACTTTGTTCTCTAACAAAGGTAAAAGTGAGGACGTCTGATTAAAAGAGGTAATATCTGCAAGCTCTGTGCTCTGATAAAGGTAAGAATAGTTAAAAGTTTTAGATATGGAAGCTTTGTGCTCTGTAGAAGTAAGATAAGTGGAAATTTTTGTTTCTAGAGTATGGATCTAGGTATGTTTAATAGAGTCTGTCCTAGTTTGAGAACTAGGGCATTAATAGATGAAAGAAGGCTTGATATGAGTAGATCTAACAAGAATAGGGAAATATATGTTATACCTATGCATAGAAAGAATATTTGGACTAACGAATGGATGCAGGATCCCAGAAAGAATTTATTGCAGGTTAGATCCTATGATCCTAGTGCGCAGTACAGAAGAGGCTGGGGATCATTTAAAAGAAAGAGAGGATTAACCCTCTGTTACAGTTGCAGAAAACCGAGACATCTTACTAAAGAATGCCCTGGGAGAAGACCTAGTTGTCTTTGTTGCAAAGCTCTAGACCATGAAGTATTGGATTGCCCTAGAATGATTGCTAAGCTTGAAAGAATGAATCTGAATCAAGAGAACCCTAAGGCAGATCCAGAAATTAAGGCTATAGTAGAACCCCAGAAAGAATCAGAGAAGGTATTGCTACAGATGAAAGACACCTTGGATGACCACCGACATGTTAGATTATCAGAGATCTTTAAAGAAAAGGAATGCATCGAAGCAAGAATAGGAGACTTCGACATTGACTATGTTCTAGATGAAGAAACATAGGTGAATATCATGACAAAGAGAACTTGGGAAGCTATAGGGAGGCCTGCTATGATTCCTTCATTAGGAGGACTAGGGTTATTCAGAGGAAAACTGGTAAACCTGTGTGGAAGGCTTGCTTAGATACCTGTGACCGTCAATGGAACTTCGACAGAGGAATATGTTGAGATTATTAAATTTGTTGTAGACAGCGCCCCGTTTACCATGTTAATAGGAAAACCTTGGATTGACAGAGATCAAGGCAGATGAAATAAAGAAGAAGAAGTCTTGGAGGAGAAGAAACAGGAGTTAAAAGATTTCATGACCAGGAGGATCGCACACTTGATCGAAGAACAAAAGAACAGATCGAAGCTATTTGACATTAGAGACCCTGATGTCAAAGCTGTAAGAACACTAGAAGACCCACAGAAGACTGAAGTACTTACTCCAGGTAAAGAAGAGGTATTACCCCTAAATCCTAGGAAAGAATCTCAACAACGCGCAGTGACTATGTTAAAAGAAGATAAGAATCAGAATGGAAAATGAACTACTGAGACTAAGCTCACTGGAAAGAAGGCTAGGAAGCAAAGTAATAAGAGAGATAAGTTGTAGAAGGTTCAAGAAGGAACTTCACAGACAGAAAATTTGCAGAATTGGAGCTTCGTCAGGATATCAGAACAGCGACACATGGCGAAGCAATATAGCCATTGGAAATATTATAATTGTTCGATCGACGCTCCAAATGGGCAGAAAGGCAATAAAGGTTCGTCATCAAACCATTAGACCACGCCATAATGGATCGAACGAGAGTTACTGGAGGCTCATAATCATTGCAAGCGAACCATTGTCGAATTGCCTACTTGTCCCATCGCGCCATGCACGAAGAACACTTTAGCCAACTAAGAATTTGAAGCCCGTAGACTAAGTGAATTGTATACAGTGATCATTGTGTTATTGATGTTTTTTCTAGTGTTGTAACTAATATCATTGTAACCCCGATAATTTTAATCCCAAGAGCGTATGTCTGACGAGCTCACCACAATTGAAGAATCAGTAACGGAAGTTCTCCTCGAATTAATGACTAAAAGAGTCATGTCAGAGAGAGGAGTGTCTATAGGTGTACAAGCATCTTCGATGAGAGGACTGTCGTCCTCTTCGTCCACTACTCGAGTCGGTCCATCCCAGCCAGTAGATGAAAAGTGAACTAATCATAGGGATGATCTCGCGAATGCTAAGTTGATTTCGAGCATTTTACCTGCCTATCTACCACCTCTGAGCGGCGCAATCAATCGAGATAGTGTGCCGAGAGAGTTTGAGTATGATTTGGTCCCTACGTACCTCCCGAAAGGGATATGCGCAGTGCGCATAGACCAAGATAAGATCGCAGCGTTGAAGTTTAGAAACTTCAACCTCGGCGACAGGAAGGTGTACAACATGCTCACCCCGCACAAGTATCTGACCAGAACCAAGGGAAAGAACTCAAAGATCGTCCCCCAGTCATGGACCATGAACCTCGCGCAATCCACTCTGCTCAATGTCATGAAGATTCCTCACTTTGATAGGCACCAAGAAGTGAACGCATAAGTCAAGTTGTTGTTTTCCTGCTACCATGGTGGATATTTGTGGTTGAACCGTCGCATCATAGTGGATCCAACATTGATCAATCGGATCACAGGGCTAAGCATGCAAGGCCCTGACCCACAGGATTTCTATCTCGAGAAAACCATGGATCGCGCTCTTGTGCAGAAGATTAAAGACACCTACGGAGATGTCGAGAAAGGAACGTGAGGCTACAAGGTAGCCTCTATCCAGAGTGGTGCAGTGCGCCTAGCATGTCAAATGATCGCAGGAAATTTAGTTCGCAAGAACCGACCCACCCAAGTGACTGGATTTGTAGTCGATCTTGCAGGAAAGTGCGCGGAGGGCCTACAAATGAATTGGGTGAAGTACCTCATAAACCAGCTGGAACTAGACTACAGGGAAGCGCAGGACCAAGGATATGAGTTCCACTTCAGTTGGCTTCTCATCTTGATCGCTTTTATCACATGGGAGATGCTGAAAGGTGCGACCTTCCCGGACATCGATCCCTTTGAACCTTTGGCCGTGAAGTTCAGTACATTGTGGTAATCTAGTGACATGAACAAGCAATGGAAATCAAATGCCATCTTCCACGCTTATTATAACCAGTTGAATACAGCCATCCAGTCTGAGCCTCATATAACCCCGAACACTCTCCACAGGTTCATGCCCTTGATGAAATTTAGTGTGGACCGCCATTTCATCTATATCACAACACGCGCTGATGAGCATAAACAATAGTTGCAGTCATACTACAAGCTAACGAAGGAAGACTTAGAAGAGATTACCAAGGACTGGTCGGTGGACCTCATCATTCCAACAGACCCTACGGAGATGTCTGACTTAGACAATTCATAAGTAGCACATGATACACCTGGACCTAGCAAGATAAAGAAGACTGAAGAGGTCCAGGATTTAAACAGCATGTCCGTGAATACCACTTCCATATTAGCAGAGCAAGGAGGATATGGTGGAGAGATAGATGGCACAGAAGTGAACAGAAGAAAGGCGAGGTTACACCACCTAGAGACGAGGAGGAACCCTTGAAGAAACAGAAGGTTTCCCCTCTGAAACCTTCTTCAAGGAAGAAATCAAAAGCAACCAGGACCAAATTTGAGACCACCCTCACCTCAGACGACTTCAACTTCATCATCACAACATTGAACGATGCTTTGCTAGAGATAGCAGAGAAGCAAGAAGTTAAGCAGGAGGAGGTGTTCAATCGTATCAAGGTTGAACTTTAAGGAGTGCAGCAGGCACTACAGTTCAGTCGCGAAGTTTCCACTATGCCTCTGCCATCGAAAACACCAGAACTGGGATATCAGCTAGCTCAACTCCACCGTATCGATTATAAAGTCGAAGCTCACCTTCGACAAGCTCAGGAAGAGACAGCACAAGCCACCCATGCTTTAGCATAAGTACAAGGAGTCCTTGAAGAGAAACGCAATATTGCATAACGAGAGAAGCTTGCTCTCCAAGTAAAGTCCGATGAAGAAAAATCCCAGCTGCATAAAGAAAAGAAATAGTTGCTCGCAGAGCAACTCGAAGTTAAGGAAATAGTCAACAGAGCACTTCGCTCTGTGACAGTTGTCGAAGTAAAGGTCGAAGAGAGAGTTCCACAGTAGGTGGCACAACTCGAAGAAGTGATCCAATAGCTCCAACAGTGCATAGCAGACTTGGAGCTCTGCACTTTGTCCGAGACCCCTCAAGATGTAAGAGACCTAAGGGAAGCAACTGCCCACAGCGTTGTTTACAGATTAAAATATCTTGCATTGGAATGAAAGGAGTTCAGTAACCGCAGTGCCCAGACATATGAAAACATCACTGAGAACCCAGAGTTACAGACACTGGAGTCACAGCTCTAAGAAGCGAAGCAGCACGCAGATACACTACAAGCGCAGCTGAAGGCCCTATCAGTTGTAGAAAGAATGAAGAGGTCTCAATAACAACGCATAGCTCAGCAGCGGATCCATATGCTTCAAAGCAAAGTGATGGAAGTCACTCAACGGCTTCAACCTGTGCAAGATAAGCCATGCCAGTTGTTTACAGAGGTAGAGAGCCAAGGAGCAGAGTTAGAACAAGTTGTCACCATAGCAGAACAACACCTAGAAGGGCTAGTGAATGACATAGTAATCCAAGAGTTCGTCGAACAAGAGGCCACAGCAAAGCAGCAAGTCGAAGCAGCTCAAGCCAAGCTCAAGGCATTCGAGGCAGAATTGCTCAGACCAGAGTGACTTGAGACGAGTCATGGGTGAGTGTTGGGGGCTTGTTGGCCCTTGACCAAGTTTTGGGAGTTTCTTGGTCATGTTGACCTATTTTGGGACTTCGACAACCTGTTGAAGGAGGAGCGCAAGACGAAGCGAAGATCACGGGATCTTGGCCCCCTTTTGGGTCCCTTTTTGGGTTTTTGGGAATATGTAACAGGAATGTCCTAAGTGTGAGTAGAGTATGTAAGTGCTTTGTGCATGACTGTAAGAGACTTGCAGAGCTAAGTGCAGGTCCTTGTAGCAAATTTTGAAGGGCTTAGTGTTGTAACGCAAGGAAGAAGGATCTAGCGAGCTGCACAGATCTTTTGTCTTGTGTGAAGTAAGGGTTTTGAAGGCTTTGTGCTTGTAACCGATTGACTGAAGACAATAAAGAAGAAGAGTTGGTGGACGTATCCCCAGGGTGGGGGTGAACCACGTAAACATTGGGTATGTGCTTTGTGCTTTGTCTTGATGTGTTCACGTGTTATTTGCTAAGTGCTTTGATATGTTTAGATAGATATACTTCTGCTTTGTGCTTATGATATGTGAGAATATTAGATCTGATCAAGATAGTCATGCTTAATGCTTGATATGCTCATTCTGATCCATTTATATGCTAAGTGCTTAAATATTGTAGATTAGTGTGAATGTTGTGAAGCTCTGTTCTATCAGCGAAGTGAATAGTGATTTCATATCGAGGGACTGACAGTGCTAAGAGTTGTATTAAGTGTTATAATCACATATCTATGTCCCAACTAAGGTTGCAGACACCTGAGTCTTGCAACCACCCCTGCCTCTACCTCGGGTGAGACTTCATCTGCTTCGCAGGTGTTGCCGAAAGGGTCAGTAGTTAGGGCTTTGTTGGTGCGCTATTGTAGCGTTGAACCCTGGGTCTGCCCCTGTGACAACATTGCTCCACAAGTGCATGTTACATTCTAGAGCCTGTCATAATTTAATGCCCAAAATTATCATGGAGAAATTAGGACTCGAAATTACTAGACCTTATCAAGACCTGTACTCGTTCGATTCCAGAAAAGTTAATTGTCTAGGCATGATCAAAGATTTGGTAGTAAATCTTGCACATATCCCTGTAAAAAGTATCCTTATGGATGTAGTTGTTGCTAACGTCCCTGCCAAGTACACCATGCTTCTATCTAGGTCTTGGGGAACCAACTTAGGAGGATCACTTCAGCTGGACATGACTTATGCTACGATCTTGATTTTTGGTGGGCAATTCACTCGACTGTACAGAGAGACAAGACTGGCATATATTGTAAGTGATCCCCAAAATCCAAATAATTACCCAGTATACGTTGTTGATCGGGAATTGGGAAATTGTATATTATCTATTGATGAGGATTTCAAAGAATGTACAGAAGAAGAAAATTAAAAAGTAGGAAAAACAAAGAAAAATGTAAATAGTAGAGAAGGAATATGGAAAATGTTTTTTGATGGTGCTTCGTCATGCGAAGGAGCATGGGCTGGAGTGTTATTTGTAGCGCCCAGAGATGAGTACATCATTCCCTTCTCATATAGATTACAATGGGACATCGATTATACGAATAATGTATGTGAATATGAAGCTCTAGTCTTGGGATTAGAAGTGGCCAGAAAGTTAAAAATTGAACATCTAATAGTTTATGGTGATGTGGAGCTTATTGTGAAACAAGTAAAACAACAATATCAAGCCAAGAATCGAAAGCTAAGATCATACATAAATTGTGTCTAGGATTTGATAGAGAATTTTTTCTCGTCCTTTAACATTCACTCCATTCCCAGAATGGAAAATCAGCAGGTCGATTCTTTAGCCAAAGCCGTTGCAACCTTTGTACCACCTATTGTCGTAAAACTGAAATATCACATCAATATGAGGCACAGACCTTCGATCCAAAACAAAGTTCAACACTGGAAAGTGTTCGAAGACGATGAACAAATTAAACAGTTCCTGGAAATGATTGATGAGTTTTTTGAAACTCACATAGATCAGGAAAACAAGAATGATCCCATTTGGATTATGCAAGAAGGTGAAGACCCTGAAAAATTCCAAGATAAGATTGCAAACCATCGCATGCTCGTGCTTAAGAACAATCATATCTCCAGGGGTCTGATACCCTTAGAGATATGGTTTCACCAAGATGACATACCCTTAAAGTCTACCTTGCGACCTCAGCCTGAAGAGGTTGAAGACTACGATATAGGAACTAAAGAAGATCCTAAACTAGTCAAGATATCTAAATACCTTCCATCCCAAATGAAGAATAAGTATGTCGAGTTGCTCAGACAGTATAAAGACATTTTTTCTTGGTCCTATGATGATCTGAAAACTTATGATACCTTTGTTATTGAACATAAGATTCCTTTGAAACATGGTATCAAACCTTTTAAGAAAAAACTCAGAAAGATAAATCCTATCCTCCTGTCGGTAATAGAAAGAGAAGTTAAGAAGCTTCTCGATGCAAATATTATTGTTCCTCTCAGGTATTCAGAATGGGTAGTGACTTTGGTACCCGTCAGAAAGAAAAATGGTGAAATAAGACTCTGTGTGGATTTCAGAAACTTGAATCGATCATCCATAAAAGACAACTACCCTTTGAAAAAAATGGATCATGTTCTAGAAAAAGTAGTTGGAGCTAACAGAATGTCCATGATTGATGGTTTTTCTGAATACAATCAAATTGTTGTCCATGAATACGACAAAGAAAAAACTGCGTTTACCACTCTGTAGGGAACTTTCATGTACGATAAAATGCCATTTGGTTTGATGAATGCAGGGGCTACTTTCCAAAGAGCGATGGACATCGCGTTCTTCGGAGAAAGAGATAAGTTCATAGTTATTTATCTTGATGATTTGACGGTTTTCTAACTTTGATGCAGAACATCCATTGCACCTCAAGCAGACCTTCAAAAAATGCAGAAAATTTGGTTTGTCTCTTAACCCCAAGAAATCACATTTTTCTATGAAAGAAGGTAAACTCTTGGGTCATATAGTGTCAAAATAAGGAATTAAGGTCGATCCTAAGCAAGTTGAGGCTATAGACACTATCAATATTCCTAGGAACAAAAAAGAAATTCAATCTTTTTTAGGAAAGATAAACTTTTTGAGAAGATTCATTCCCAATTTTGTTGAAATAGTTAAATTGATTACAGATATGTTGAAGAAGGACAACGAAGTGAAATGGACCATCGAAGCTAAAGCATCATTCGAGCAATCAAGAAAGATATAAGTGAAGCACCAGTGTTATCCAGTCCAAACTATACTAAATAATTCTTGATATTTTCCTTTGCTTATGAACATACTATCGCAGCAGTGCTCTTGCAAAAGAACGAGGAAGGATTCAAACAACCGATAGCACTTTTCAGTAAAAGTCTCAGAGACACAAAGTTAAAGTATGATATACTTGAAAAACAAGCGTACGCAATGGCCAAAGCCCTCAAAGATTTCAGGACATATGTGTTGCATTCAAAAATAATCGCTTACGTACCGACAAGCATTGTCAAAGACATCTTGGTACAACCAGACAATGATGGAAAGAGAGGTCAATGGTTAGCCAAAATTCAGGAGTTCGATCTAGAAGTAAAATCGACAAAACTAGTCAAAGGACAAGGCCTGGAGAAACTATTAGCTGAATCGAATTTCAGAGCACTCGGGATAAACCACCTGGAATCACACAGATATCTTCCAGATATAGATGAGTTGGATGATCAAACACCTACGATTCAAATTCAAGATAAGTTTTTGTCCTCTACTTGGTAATGCAATATTGTTTCATACCTCCTGACCCTTCAGTGCCCGAATGATATGACCCCGTCCAAAGCGAGAAATTTGAAGCTGCACATAGTCAAATATTGTATTATTGACTGCCAATTGCACTGGAAGGATCCTCTAAGTTTCTTTTTATGTTGCCTAACAGAACCTGAAACAGAGCGTGTTATAAATGAATTTCATGAAGGAGTGTGTGGAGGACACCATGCCTGGAGAGCAACGACCTACAATATTTCAAGAGCTGGCTATTATTGGCCAAAATTATTTACTAAAGTAAATGCCAGGGTCAGAGCCTACAACTCTTGCCAATTGTTCTCTGGTAAGCAAAAGCTACTTGCACTACCTTTAGTCTCGGTCAAAGTAGAAGCTCCCTTTCAATAGTGGGGTCTAGATTTCATCGAAGAAATCCTTCCACAGTCAAGCGCACAACATAAATGGATTTCAACCGCCATCGATTACTTCACGAAATGGGTCAAAGCCATTCCTACTCGGAATGCTACGGATTCGATGGTAATAAATTTATTGGAAGAAAACATCCTATCGAGATTTGGTTGTCCACGAAAAATAGTCACTGACAACGCCCAAGCTTTCAAATCTATGGCAATGGTCAGTTTCTGCCAAAAATACAACATTGTATTAGGACATTCTACAGCCTATTATCCTCAAGGCAATGGGTTGGATGAATCATCCAACAAGAGCCTGATGACTATAGTAAAAACGGTATTGATAGAAAATAAGAAGGCTTGGCACATTCACTTGAAATACGCCTTATGGGCGAATCGAATCGGCACCAAGAAATCGATAGGTATGTCCCATTTTCAAATGGTTTATGGTACTGGCGTCGTCCTTCCTATCAATCTCACTCTTCCTGTGATGAAGCTCTGGAAAGACGCAAATGAAGAACCAAATGACGTCACAAGAAGGATAACTCAAATAATCGAAGTTCAACAAAATAGGGTCGAAGTAGATGACAAAATTCAGAAGTACCAAGATAATATGAAGGCCCTTTTCGATAAAAAGGCTAAAGAAAGGGATTTTCTTCCTGGAGACCTAGTTTTAAAGTGGGATGCTAGAAGAGAAGATGCAGGGAAACACGGCAAATTTGACCATCTCTGGTTCGGTCCATTCAGGATTGTAGCTACTGAGGGGAAAAATTCCTTCTTACTGGAAAACCTCGATGGAAAAATTCTTGACGCTCCTATCAACGGGAGTTACCTAAAACATTTTATGCAATAATCTTATTTCATATTTCCATTGTCTATACCGGTTTTGTTTTCGATGTTTCGGTTTGCAATTTTTATTTTTTTTTATAAATTATAAAAATCTTTACTTTCACTGTAAATAAACCAGGTTTACTTGATATCAAGAAAGAAAAATATAAAAACATATGTACCACCTATCATTTCTATCCTGTAGAATTTTATGATATTTCCCATTTTTGTTTTCCTGCAGAATACTTACTATCAGTTGAGAGATAAGGATGTATCAAAATCTAACACTCATTTCTCAAAGGCATTTGTTTTCTCTCAAAACATGTGATGAATTAATGATTGGCTTGATAGAAAATATAAATGAAGTCTGAAGTATGAACTCCTATACTTATAGTTCAAGCTAAAATTCTAAAGAAATCTTATCGGATATAAATGAGGTTTTACCCATGTAAATATTGTCACCTAACCAAAGATCAGAGAAGTATGAAATTACAGCTTAATTCTGAAGCCTTCTCTGAATGAAATAAAAAAGAAAAAGAAAGTAAGAATAAAAAAGGCTTAAAAGAGAAGTTGGATAATTAAGAAACGAACTTGTGTGGAAATGAGATTCTTTTGTGTCAGACCCTCTGAGTCTTTGTTCTGTTTCATTTTGCCTATCCTCGAGCTTTTATTCTCTTCTGATTTTCACTACTTGTCCTTAAGTCTTCATAGAAAGAAAGATTTTAACCTTGACTCTGAAAACTTAAAAACATACCTTCAAAACGAGATTAGGTGAAAATCTTTATGATTCCTATGATTTTAACTGAAAGAAAGTATGTCTAAGCTAATCCTGATAAATTTAGGTCTTCTATCATATTTTAAACTGATTAATTCGCTCAAGGTCAATCTCGAAAAAATAAAAAATTCCCATAAAATCTTCCTTATAGGCGAAGGTGTATTGAAGATCGGGAGAGAATTAATCCAAAGTACAACCAAAAATTGTTGACAGACCTTCGTTGTTAAATTTTAAGCAGATATAATCCCTTGTATAATACATACAAATTGATTGCCCCCACTTCAAAAATATTAAAATATAAGACAGATGGTGAAAGGAAATTCATAATCTGATTGCCCCCATCTAGTCCAAGACAAATGGTGAAAGGAAATTTGTAATTCGATTGCCCCCCTTTTGTCCAAAAGAGATGATGAAAGGAAATTCATGAAATGATTGCCCTCATCTCAATAAAATGCAAAAGTGTTAATTGAAGTGGTGAAAGGAAATTCAATGGGAGATGTAGATAACTTCATCGGGGTACTGAACAGACTCGCTGGCAGTGAAGCAATATCTATGATATTTGTAGGGTTGTCATACATGTATATAACATACTCTGGAATCTAGTTCTCTTCCCAGTAATATTTACATTCTAAACCAATAAGGGACTCCCTAAATAAATTGTTAAATTTACTTAACCTTGATGCGAAGGAAATCGACCAAAGTCTAATATTTCAGTTAAAGTCGTTTTGATTATCTTAAACAGATCCAAATTCAGTTTTAGGAAAGGAAAGTCTTTTATAGACTAACTTGAAGTTCGGTCCAAAGGTGTGTTTTGAAGGTTTTTTCAGATTCGGTCGAAGTTCATTTTTCTTTGTATGATTAATCCCTAAAGGTGTTTCCCAGAAAGTGCAATAATGACTCCATTCACCCAATAAAGGCACTCGGTCTATTGTTCTTCCACATCTCGCAGGGAGACGTGATCCTCAGATGGAGCCTATGTTGGAACATATACATTTCTGAACTTTGAACCTTTTACTTTTCACCAAATGTAAACATGATTATAGCTGAAGAGAGTGAAAGCTTGGTAAATAACATTTTGATTTCAAAGGAAATTCATAAATAATAAGGCGCGCACAACGTCCGTCATCAATAATTTTTCTCGTTTGATCAAACGATCCCAGTAGCCCCCAGAGTTTTGGGGCCACCTAATGGTTAAAGACGTGCAATCAGTAAAGGTCACTCTGGAGCTTCGTGCTTCGGGCATTTCAATAAGTCTTAACGATAAAAGTCCTGAAACCTGGAAGTGTTTGTTTATCGCTTTTCCTAAACCTTTGAAGGACACGAGTCGTGGTACATGTGTATCTTTCATTTTTTCCCTGAGCTAACACGTGGCACCTCCATTTTCTTGACACGTCATCTAGAATGACGTCATCTGCGACACGTCACTATGGGAGATAACCCTTCGAAAATATAACAAAGAACTAATTCACAAATCAACAACGCACTAAAATGACGAAGTATTAAACTTTAACTAATTAAATCAATCATGCTCAATAAATAATTAATGATTTCGCACTCCTGAGTTCGGACGTTTATTGCTCATCGTATCCTAAAATCCCTGAAGTCTAAATTTCCAAAACACTTAAAGTTAAATATGATTAATTAAGACTTAAAATTGATTATCGGATAATTATTCACTTCGCAATTTCGGGTTTCGGGTATTTCCTCTCGAACTACATTTAAAAACCCCGAAGTCTGAATCTTCGAGAGACTTAAAGTTCACACACCCTTTTTAAACATGATTAATTAAAGTGTTAAAAATGATTATCCAGGGATTAACCTTCGTAGATCTGGGATTCAAATAGTTCTCACTCTATCTCATCTAAATTTCTCGAACATGAACCATCGAATATTAATGGCATTTATGACAAATCAACAGTAATGATTTTTAACGTAGATTGTGGATCGTCGGGTAGACTTTTCCATTAAAGTTAATAAATTTGTCATCAGTAAAGCTATACTAGAATCAATGCATCTGGTGTGAATAAAAATACTTCGATTTTGAATTTCATTTTCACCTTCCGCAAAGTAGCAAGTTTTATCTTATTGAGAAACTCACGCAATTCCTCTGCAACAGGTAACCTCGTTATGTTCTCTCGATATCATGGCACCACTGAAGATGATGAAGAACACTGATGTGGTTGGTGAGGCTTCAAATCTAAATGCAGACGTTCTTTGAAACACTACACCGCAAGCTATAGACTCTGTTAAATCTTGGACACAGGTGTTCGATATTCTAGAACATGAGATTATAAACTGCCCAGAAGAGTCTGGCGATGAAGTGGACGATACTCACGAAGCTAAAATCATATATATAGACCAGTTAGAGCTACACAAGATAGATGTGTGGCTGAGACTCTTGCCATATAATGACATGATAAGTTGGGCCCTGGAAACATCGACAACCAAACTGTTGTACAAGTTGAGCAACTAAGAGGGGGGGGTGAATCAGTTGTATACACAATTTTCACTTTTATCTCTTTAACACGGATTACTTTTGTAATGCATCTTAAGAAGTAATAAATATTTTGTCTCAGTGAAAATGAATTAGTAACCATCAATCACATGAAATGGATAGAGACACAAAATATTTATGAGAAAACCCATAAAGGGAAAAACCTTTTCTTCTTCTTGTGGATGTAAAGCAAGCAGGTTGTTTCAGTTACATCAAATTATGACTAAGAAACTACTAAGATGAGGCTACTACCTCTTTATCTTCAGCACCTATTGACAGACAGCTTCTGTTGCCTGAATGCAAGCTTCAACTTGCAATGAGACGATTAGTCTCCCTATCTTCTCCCTTCCTCCCTTAGTACTAGCTTCAACCTGTTTCAAACACTCTTCTTAAACTGTCAATATCCTTTTGTTAATTTCTTTCTGTGAAAACAAACCTGTAACCATCAATTCTATCTTTTCCAAACCTGTTATTGTTTTCAACCAACATGCATCTTACTCACATGCAACTCTATTCACACTCTGCTAATGCCAAAATTGATTGGCTCAATCTGTTCATGATTACTCTGTTATAAACCTAGAAATCAAATCTATAGATAATCTTCATTGCAATAAATAATGACCTCAATGTATATTTGAATTACAAAGACAACCTTTAACTATTTAATGCATTTACCTTAGATGCAATTGCTCAATCAATCAATCATTTCATACCTCTATTCTAGATCTATATCAGAGTTTATTCACTGTAAAAACAACCATACAATCTGCAACATTAGAGTGTACCTCTTCTCTGTGCATTTCTCATTTAAGGAAAAAATCAACTATTAACATCCGTGCTTTTCACAATCAAGAAACCAATCGACAGGGTTAAGGAAAAAACTTTCCAATTGTCTTAAACACATTTACCCCTATGTTTTCCTTCCAGCATATGATCAATGGAGTTACAGATAAAAACGTGAATGAATCTCTGCGTTTTTTATTCCAGCCAGTGATCAATGAAGTTCCAGGTAAAACGTGACTGAGCCTCTGCATTTTTCTTCTTGCAAATGATCAATGGAGTTCCAGGTAAAAACATGACTGAATCTTTGCGTTTTTCTTCTTGCAAATGGTCAATGGAGTTACATGTGAAAAACGTGACTTAATCTTTGCATTTTTCTTCTTGCAAATCATCAATGGAGTTCCAGATGAAAAAAGTGACCAGACCTCTGCATTTTTCTTCTTATTAAAAACCCATCACCGAGTGCTTGAACACAATCTGTTATGTTTGTGTTTCTCTCACTCTTACTAAGATCAGAAATTTTTTACATTAGTTGATGTAGTTGTCAATGTTAACTTTTGTCTCACTTATCACACAAGTCTAACTCCTATTAACTGACAAACTTCCTTAACATGTGAGCTTTGTTGATATAGCTTATAATGCACTTTTCTTGGCATTTTCAACTAAGCCTTTGACCACCCGTTCATTGGGTTAATTGAGTTGCTTTTGTTTGACATCAGTGGCAACAATGCCAATGCCCATTCACTCTGTGCAAACTAGCCAACAAACTCCCCCTTTGACATGGATGGCAAACTTAAACTTGTTCTCCCCCTTTTGTCATCGATGGAAAAGGATCAATCATACTCCCCTTATCAGAAATACTAAGAAACACCAAGAAAAGAACACATGTACAATAGTTGAAAACAACCCAGAAAAAGGTATGACCTACCTTCCCTCTCCTGGTCGGTATGTTTTCGCTTTTGGATTTCAATCACTCTAAAGTAGAGGTTGCAACTCTAAATGATGTCAAATTGGTTGACATCGAATTCAAAAAGCATGACCCACACAAGATCGTAGAGAACCACCTGGCCCAATTCAATATGAAAAGATATGTGCACGAAGACTCCCCATATGACAAAATATTCAGGGGAGTCAAGTCTTATGAAGAGGTAGAGAACAGGTTGCAAACCCTGCCCCTAGATCAACATGTTGGCTTCCTTAGTTTTCAAAGACACAGATAAAACAGCTTGTCGAAAATACTACAGGGAGAATCGGTAGCCACTTCACCTACACAGAAATCCATACCTCCAGCTTTTTAACCATGGAACCCTAGTAAACAGGATACTGAGGAAACCCCAAAGAGCTCCGAAGTTTTGACTCAGGAATTGGAAGCTTCATTATCAAGTCCACTAGGCCCTCAGGCAACAACTCAGCTCGAAGCCTTCCTAAAGAAAGGGAAGGATACATCTCCTTCGACACCAGCCACATATGTTTCCAATAATGCAAAGAAACAATAGTCTACGGAGATAGGTACTCTTATTACTTCATTGACACCTTTGCAGTCTAGTTTTGGAAATCCAAGTTCCGAAGTCATTTTTGTAGGTGATCTCACCCTAATTTTACCTGAAGAGATGCCTCCTTTGGATTTCTTCTTTAGCAAGAAATGGAGGGCCATCGTCAAAAGAAAATCACATCAGAAGGATGGAGTAATAACCAAAAGGCAGAGGATGTTGTATGATTGAAATGATCGCGATGATTCAGAATTCGTGAAGGAAGTTGCAGGTTCATTGGGTGCCTTTGCCACTGCAAATCAATGGTCAGTGGAGAACTTGGCAGAGAAACTAAGACAGAAAATCTTATTGGTGGGGAAACTGCAAGATCAAATGTTGACCATAGAACAAATTGTAAAGAATAAGATGAACCAAGACTTTGAACAAATCAGAGCTTATGACCGACATCAAATCCAACAGTTGTGCACTGACCTCGAGGAGCTCAATCGAAATTAACAAGCCAACAAAGGATTGGTCACTCAACGTGATGAGTTAATATGGAAATTGCAAGCCAGGCTAGACCTGACTGAAGGTACATAAGTAGATATCTCAGCCTTCCAGACTCAAGCGCTGGAAATAAATGAAAAATTGGAAATGGCAGAATATTTTTATGAAGGTTGATGCCATACATAAGTGCTATCAGGCAGTAGACATCGCTCTAAAGGATGTTTGTATCAAGGAAAGAGAAGCTCGCTTAGCCCGAGCTAAGTTTCAAGAAGTCGTTGCATTGGCACAGAAAGATAATATCCCTAATTTTTCTCGGCTTTCCCCTTCGGAACAAATAAGAGATGATCTGGCCCTAAAGGTGTGTGTCGGCACGGGGGCAGACCCATGGTTCAATGCTACAACAGTGCACCAACAAAACCCTAACTACCGGCCCTTTTAGCAACACCTGCGAAGCAGATGAAGTCTCACCTGAGGTAGAGGCAAGGGTGGTTGCAGGACTCAGGTGTCTGCAACCTTAGCTGGGACACAAATCTGTGATTGTAATACTTAACAGAGCACTTAGCATTGATAGTTCATCAATATTCAACCACTATCTACTCCGCAGATAAAATGGAGCATCGCATCATTCATTCAGATTTGATAAATCTAAGCACTTATCATAGAGAGGTAGATTAGATCTAGCAGATTCAAGCACTAAGCACATTCACATAGTTCAGATCTAGCATCCATATACATCATTAGCACAAAGCATAAACATATATATCTATCTACATCAAAGCACTTAGCAAGTAAGGACATAAACACATCAAGACATCGCACAAAGTAGAGCAACACAACATATACATGGTTCACCCCTCCCCCTAGGGCTACATCCACCAACTCTTCTTCTTTATTATCTTCAGTCAAGCTTCTTACAGGCACATAGCATCAAAACCCTACTCCACATAGGACAAGATATGTGCGCACACCTCGCCAGATCCTCTTTCCCCGAGCTAGGATACAGCACTAAGCCTTCTATAGTCACTTGCACTCAGTTCTGCAAGCTTCACACAGTATACACAGAGCACTTACAATCCTTCAATCACATAGATCTAGCACTTAGCCATTCGTACTCACTACATTTCTTTGTTGGCAAATGTTTAACAGGTAGTGTATGCTTGTCATTGATGGCAAGTACAACAATGAAGATGGCATGAGTATAGGAAGAATGTAATAGACGGGCATCAGAAGTAGTTTGGGAAGACGCTGCAGAGCAAGCTCGAGAAGATCAGAAGAGATAGTGCAGAGGATGGTTGGCATGCTTTATAGGCAGTATGCGCTTGTCATTAATGGCAGGATCAGAGTGTGCATCGATGGAAAAACAGGAACAAAGTAAGCTCAGGAGGAATTAGCGCGGAGTTGAATGCAGTGCGTAGGTGTGCACCAGGGATGAGGTTAACTCGTGGCTAAAGCTCAAGGGAGTTAGCGTACTTAGGATCATAGGCGGATCAAAGGTCGAGGCCTTTGACACTTAGAAATTCTCCCAAGTAAGGAGGATGCATAAGCTCGGGAGGAGAAGCATTAGTGATCGTTGGATCCCATCCTGAATTCTCGATGGCAGTCAGATCTGAATGTAGACAAGAAGAGCACGTTGAAGAGGAGGACAGATCTCAGGCGTTAGATACAAGTGCGAGATCCGACCACCGTTGGATCGAGGAGAACCTGCACGTTCCTTAAAGTGCAAGGAGTAGAGGGCTCACAAAATCCTGAAAGAAGGAGGACCGTCCATCTTCAGGCAGGACACGTGGACACATATCAACATTTCGCTGACTGGAGAGTCAAAGGAACGGGGTTCCCTAACCTCTCGAAATCGCGAAATGCAAAATCGCGACTTAACCGCAGCCGTCAGATCAAGATGTGATCTGCACCGTTGATCCAACTCCATATCGGAGTTTCGCGGATCGAGAGTTGGAGATGTCAAGTAATATCAATCACAAGAATCTTGAAATCGTGATATGCGAAATCATGACGTAATCTGAGCCATTAGATCAAGGTTTGATCTGGACCGTTGATCTCAGTCCATTTCGGAGTTTTGCGGATCGAGAGTTGAAGATGTCAAAGAATAATAACCACAGGAATATTGAAATCGCGATATGCGATATTGCGATTTAATCGCAGCCGTCAGATCAAGATGTGATCTAGACCGTCGATCCAACTCACGTCAGCAAACCACGTCAGCTAGGAACACATGGCACAACCAGATAATGACAAGTGTCAGACTAATTCAACATTTCAAGCACATGTAAGTCATGAATCAGGGTGACACGTGGTAGGTATTCGACACGTGTGACGTCAGCAGGTTTACACCACTTTGGAGTTTCAGAAATCGGGAGATAGAGATGTCAAGAAACTCTTAGCATCAGGAGTCCCGAAATGCCGAATTGCGAAACGCCGAAATCTCATCAACCGTCCATCTCTGGGGGTTATGTGGACCATTGATCTGACTCCCTTTCGGAGTTTCGTGGATCGGGAGTTGGAAGCATCAAGAACATTCATCACAGGAATGTCGAAATCGCGATATGAGAAATCATGAAATGATCTGAGCCGTCAGATCAAGTGTTGATCAGGATCGTTGATCCCACGCCATTTCGGGGTATCGGGGATTGCGACTTGGAGAGTCGAGATGTCTCATCTCCAGACTCACAAAATTCGAAATCGCGAAAGCGCCTTATGCATAAGGCTGTGGTCACAACCCTTGGTCACATCAGCGAGAGATGGAGGAAAGAGCTAGAGCAACCAAGCTCCGTTTCGGGGATCGCGACTGGGAATGTCGAGATGCATGGTCACACGAATGCTGAAATGCTGAAATGAATGCAAAATCCTATGGAATCAATCCAACGGTGCAGGTGAATTAGAACAAGATCGGAGGGCTACTGTAGCACGTCGTAGTATAACTGCTAGAAATCATTGATGGTCTCTGCTAGAGAATTTGAAGAGACCTCTATGTGATCGCCAGAGAAGGTGAAGAGCCTCTAAGCTTCGTCCAGTGAAGCAAGACGATGGTTAGGGGGATTGACAGATGGATGAGCGTTGGAACCTATAACTGAAACAGAAAGGATAAGCTCGACTATGCCAGAGAAGACAAAGAGTCTCAACTGCCAGAGAGGCTGAGGAATCTCAGCATAACACCCAGTGATGCTGAACGAATGGGAAAATCGCCAGAGAAGCTGAAGAGTTACCATGATGATCAGGCAGAGCACTCGAGAGGTGGAGGATATCAGCACGGTGTGAGTATGCAGAGGGATTACGCACATTTCATGCACAAGGTGCACAGAAGCTATAAGTACACAGTACAGAGAAGAGATGGGGTGGCAGTTGTTGTTGGAGTTGTGGTGGTTGTTGTTGTTGAAGGTGATTCATGTGTGAAGAAGGAGGAGAGTGCAGCAGCTGAATTGAACAGAAGAGGAATTTTTTGGTGAATGGACATGGCGCACGGAGCATAAAAAGCAGAAGAACAAATAGCGCAAGTCATGTGTGCAGGAAGGCAATGAGGCAGACAGAGCAACGAAATGCAGCAGAACAGTGATGAGTCTGGTAAGCCATTGTTGAACATTATATCACTGTAATAAGTTTCAGTAGCAAAGATTTATATTTCAGGGTGGAAGGG
>ML780976.1:95943-123174 GCA_009831015.1 Picea engelmannii
CCCCCCCCCTTTCAGTTGTCCAACATGCTTTAGCATCTATTTATACATACAAACTAGGCCTAAACATGGGTAAACCCATGGGCCGACATCCCATACCCGTTACATTATCCCAAATCCCAAAAAGGACCCAAAAAGGGGTCGAGATCCCACGATCTCTCCTTCATCTTGTGCTCCTCCTTCGATAGGCTGTCGAAGTCCCAAAATAGGTCAAACTTGACCAAGGATATCCCAAAACTTGGTCAAGGGCCAACAGTCCCCCAACACTCACCTGTGACTCGTCCCGAGTCACTCTAATCTGGGTAGTTCTACTTCGAAAGCCTCGATCTTGGCTCGAGCTGCTTCGACTTGATGTTGTGCCATGGCCTCTTGTGCAATGAACTCTTGGATGACTACCTTGTTCACAGGTCCCTCTAGGCATTGTTCAACTGCAGTGACAACCTGCTCGAGTTCTTCTCCTCGTCCTTCAACCTCTGTGAAGAGTTGGTAGGCCTTATCTTGTATAGGTTGGAGCCTCTGAGTTACTTCCATAACTCTGCTCTAGATAGTGTGGATCTGTTGTTGGGCGGTGTGTTGCTCTTGGGAGCGCTTCATTCTTTCCACAACTGACAGGGGCTTCAGCTGCGCTTGTATCATTTCGGATTGATACTTTGCCTCTTGGAGTTGCAACTCCAATGCCTTCAATTCTAGATTCTCAATGAGTTTCTCGTAGGTCTGGGCACTGCGATCAGTAATTTGCTTACATTCCATAGCAAGGGATTTTATTCTCTCAACTGTGATTCGAGCAGTTGCTTCTCTTTTATCCCTTACATCCTGTGGAGTCTCGGGCACTGCGCGAAGCTCTAAGTCTATTATGCATTGTTGTAGCTGCTGGATAACTTCTGTGAGCTGCTCTACTTGCTGCGTGACTCAATCCTCTACCTTTATTTCTACGACTGTCACAGAGCGAAGTGCTCTGCTGACCACTTCTTTCACTTCGAGTTTCTTTGGGAGCAACTGTTCTTTTCCTTGCTGTATTTGTGCTTTTTCTTCATCGAACTTTGCTTGGAGAGCAATCTTTTCCTGTTCTAGAGCTCAATGTTGCTCTACAAGTAATCCTTGCACTTGCTTCAAGGCCTAGGTGGCTTGTTCTGTTTCTTCTTGTGCTCATCGAAGGCGAGCTTCAACTGTATCAGCTAGTCTGTGGAGTTGGGTTGGCTCATCTCCCAACTCTGGTTCTTCTGATGGCAGTGGCGTAGTGGAGACTGCGCGGCTAGACTGAAGGGACTGTTGTACCCCACGGAGTTCGATTTCAATTCTATCATACATTTACTCCTGCTGCGCTCCTTGTTTCTCTTCTATTTCCAGTGAAGTGTCATTCAGGGCTGCCATGATGAAGTCAAAATCATCGGAGGTGAGGACAGTTTGCATCTTAGTCATGGTGGCTTTCGATTTCTTTCAGGAATAAGGTTTCAGGGGAGAAACCTTCCTCTTCTTCAGGGGGTCAACCTCGTTTCTGGGCAGTGTTACTTCGCTTGGCTTATGTTCATTTTCTAATTCGTCATCACCTTGTCGGTCAGGGGACACTGAGGCAGTCTTTCTTGAGTTGTTGCTTAAATTTTGGACTTCCTCAGTCTTCTTGGGTGTATTTTGTTCTTTATGAGTGTTCTCTGGGCTATCAATATCAGATATCTCTGTAGGTTTGGCGGGGATAAGGAGTTCAGCGGACCATTCCTTAGTGATTTCTTCAAGGTCTTCTTCTGTAAGCTTATAATATGATTGGAGCTGCTCTTTATGTTCATCTGCTCACGTTGTAATGTAGATGAAGTGTCAATCTACGCTAAACTTCATCAGGGGTGAGATTATTTGTAAGTTGTTGAGAGTCATGCGAGGCTTGTCTTCGATAGATCGCTTTAGCTGGAGGTAATATGTATGAAACACAGCATTTGACTGCCATTGTTTGTTCATATCACTTGAATACCACAGTGTAGCGAACTTCACGGCAAGCGGTTCAAATGGCTTGATGTCTAGGAAGGTCGCTCCTTCCAGCATCTCCCAGGCAACAAATTCAATGAGGACAAAGAGCCAGCTGAAATGAAATTCATAACCTTGATCCTATGCTTCTCGGCAATCTAGTTCCAACTGGTTAACTAGGTACTTCGCCCAGTTCATATGTAGGCCTTCATTAACTCTGTTTTGTCCATTACGATGTGGTCCAACAGTCTAGTGGCAAACCATAAATGCCTTTATACCCATTCGGGGGGTCGGTCGAATGGTTATATTGGTCCCAACGGCTATATTACTTTGCCCTAGTGAAGTGCCATGTGACGTTGTTCTGCTATTCCGGGGAAGCTCCAATTTTGCAAATTTTCCTTCTGCGAAGTTCCCTCTGGAACCTTCTGTAACTTGTCAATCTTAGCTCTCTTCTTACTTAGCTTTCTATCTTTCTTTCCAATGAGCTTCGTCTCGGTATGCCTTTTTCCATTCTGATTCTTATCTTCTTTTGGCATAGTGACTTCGCGTTGTTCAGATTCTTTCCTAAGATTCGAGGGTGATACTTCTTCTTTATCTAGAACATGTACTTCAATTTTCTGTGGGTTGTCTAGTGTTCTTGCAACTTTGACATCCAGGTCTCTGGTGTTAAATAGCTTCGATTTGTTCTTTTGTTCTTCAATCAAGTGTGTGATCCTTCTAGTCATGAAATCTTTTAGCTCTTGCTTCTTCTGCTCTAAAACTTCTTCTTCCTTCCTTCTAGCCTGATCTCTTTCAATCCAAGGTTTTCCTAGTAACATGGTAAATGGGGCGTTGTTCTCAATAAATTTAATAAACTCAAAATCCTCCTCTGTTGAAGTCCCATTGGCATTCATAGGTATCTGGGTGACATTTCCACGTAGGTTTATCAACTTTCCTCTAAATAGCCCTACTCCTCCCAATGAAGGAGTCATAGCAGGCCTCCCTAAAAGTTCCCAAGTTCTTTCTATCATGATATTCACATGTGTTTCCTCATCTAGAACACAGTCAATGTCAAAGTCTCATATTATTGCTTCAAGGCATTCTTTTTCTTTGAATATCTCTGATAAGCTGACATGTCGGTGGTCATTCAGGGTTTCTTTTATATGTAGCAATACTTTCTCTGATTCTTTCTGGGGTTCTACCATAATCTCAGTTTATGGATCTGCCTTAGGATTTTCTTGTCTCAGGTTCATTCCTTCAGGCTTAGCAATCATTCTAGGGCAATCCAATACTTCATGGTCCATAGCTTTGAAACAAAGACAACTAGGTCTTCTCCCAGGGCATTCCTTAGCAAGATGTCCCGGTTTTCTGCAACTGTAACAAAGGGTTAATCCTCTCTTTATTTTAAATGATTCCTAGCTCTTTCTATACTATGCACTAGGGTCATAGTAGCTAACCTGCAAACATTTCTTTCTAGGATCCTGCATCCACTTGTTAGTCTAAACATTCTTTCTATGCATAGGTATAACATATATTTCACTATTCTTATCAGATCTACGCATATCAAACCTTCTTTCATCTATTAGTGCCCTAGTTTTCAAACTAGAACAGAATCTATCAAACATACCTAGATCCATATTTTTGAAACAAAATCTCCACTTATCTTACTTCTACAGAGCACAAATCTTTCAGATCTAGAACTTTTCACTATTCTTACCTTTACCAGAGTACAAAGCTTCCATATATTACCTCTTTTCTTGGCACAGAGCTTCACAGGTCAAGTAGAAAGATGTGCACTAGGGAAACAGATATACGCACAGAGCTTTCACAATTTTAGGACGAATCTTTGCACAAAGCTTCTTCTTTCTCAGTTCCCAGCAATCACAGTTTTAGGTCGGATCTTTGCACAAAGCTTCTTCTTCCTCAGTTCACAGCAATCACAGTTTCAGGTCTCGGCAACGGAACCATTTGTTGGCACAGGGGCAGACCCAGGGTTCAACGCTACAATAGCGCACCAACAAAACCCTAACTATTGGCCCTTTCGGCAACACCTGCGAATCAAATGAAGTCTCACCTGAGGTAGAGGCAGGGGTGGTTACAGGACTCATGTGTCTGCAACCTTAGCTGGGACACAGATATGTAATTGTAATACTTAACAGAGCACTTAGCACTGACAGTTCATCAATATTCAACCACTATCTACTCTGCAGATAAAACATAGCATCGCATCATTCACTCAGATCTGATGTATGTAAGCACTTATCATAGAGAGGTAGATTAGATCTAGCAGATTCAATCACTAAGCACATTCACATAGTTCAGATATAGAATCCATATACATCATTAGCACAAATCATAAACATATCTATCTATCTATATCAAAGCACTTGGCAAGTAAAGACATAAACACATCAAGACATCACACAAAGCAGAGAAACACAGCATATACATGGTTCACCCCTCCCCCTAGGGCTACGTCCACCAACTCTTCTTCTTTATTATCCTTAGTCAAGCTTCTTACAGGCACATAGCATCAAAAATCTACTCCGCATAGGACAGGAGATCTGTGCGCACCTCGCCAAATCCTCCTTCCCCGAGCTAGGATACGGCACTAAGCCTTCTATAGTCACTTACACTCAGCTCTGCAAGCTTCACACAGTATACACATAACACTTACAATCCTTCAATCACATAGATCTAGCACTTAGCCATTCATACCCACTACATTGCTTTACCATCTATTTATACATACAAACTAGGCCTAAACATGGGTAAACCCATGGGCCGACATCCCATACCCGTTACATAATCCCAAATCCCAAAAAGGATCGAAAAAGGGGCAAAGATCCTACGATATCTGCTTCGTCTTGCGCTCCTCCTTCGATAGTTTGTCGAAGTCCCGAAATAGGTTAAACTTGACCAAGGATCTCCCAAAACTTGGTCAAGGGCCAACAATGTGGGAAACGAATTTAGCAGAGAGAAAGAGGTTAGTCGGGGAAGTAAAGGACGCTTGTCGGGAAGTGTTATCATCATTGGACAAGAGACTGATTGATTTTGAAGGAAGCAGTATTGTGGAGGCCTTGGGGAAAATCGATATCAAAATGAACGAGCATAATTCTAGAAAGAGCAGAGAGGAGACTCTGGCAGCCATTCAAAAAATGAGCTAGATTGACCTTCTTAAAATAAATAAATGGTTGGTGAACCCAACTTCACAGTTCCAGACCTTGACTCAAGAAGTGAAAAGAATCCAAGAAAAACTACCTCAAGTGGAAAAGAAATTATACATTTTCGAGGCGAATGAAACAATTGAGCCATCAAAGATAGTGGTGAAATTTTTAGATAGATGCAACCAATGCATTGAGCATGGAAAAGCAAGCACAGTTGTGAGCAGGTAAGGAAATGTCATTACATTATTGAACGTGAATGGAGGGGGAAATGGCAACAGGACTACAACGGCTATGATATTATGCCAAATTATTAAGAAGACCAGAAGACAGAGGTGTCTGGCCTAAAAGAAAGAGGAAAGGAAGTGTTTTTTCCAGCAGACGAAGAGATAGAAGAGATTGCCAACAAAACTCATCATTCTCTATGCATTGTTTTCTTATTTCAATTATTTTATATTTTTTAATTATAAGAAGTCCAACTGTTTTGAGTTGTGACAATTTTGTATAAATACATAGATTCAAGATCTATCAAGGGACTGCTTCTTGTCGGATGTAATAGAGAAAACTCCCATTTGTTGAGTATTAATACAAGTGCATACAGGGATTCCAAATTATGTTCCGTTTGAGTTGTGTGTTTCTCTTGTATTTCCATATCCCTGAATTTCCTTATGTAATTCTTGATAAGTGATTGATTGCAATTTAGTATCACAACTACTGTAATCATATTATCTCAGTAATTCGTTATGTGAGCATCTTTTCCTCTATAATTGTTGTAAGTAATACAAGTCCTACAAGCTATTTGAATTGTTGCATCTTATATCATGTTCAAGGGTGCACTCTTTATTTTCTTCTACTGCAACAGGGTGAGACTCTTCATTAATTGATGCCTTGCTTTGTTTAATAGTTTTGAAAGTTTCTCTCACATCATTTGATATTAAAATTGTGACTCAGACAAAAAAATACGACCTCTGTATTGTCCTATTATTAATTTCATTTAAGGATCCTTTCTCTTTAAACTTAAGGTTGAAAAAAATCACTCTTTAAAAACATTTTATTCAAACATTCTTGATGCCTGACATTACTCTTTGAGCCTTAAGTTTAATCTCAAGAACAACACTAGGTATCCTAAAACCCATTATATATTAACTGATCGACCACCTGACTGCTATAGTACCATCGAGAACAACACTCGAGAAGATGCTCTCTAGTACTTGGGAAATCGAGTAGTATGGATAAGGTACGGTCTAGCCTCCTTAGTTGGTGCCCTAAGATATTGAGTCGAGTACTGTTGTTTGACCCCGCACATATATCAGAGAGATATAGCATAGGAAAAACCCTTCTCTGTAGGAACCCTGAAAATCCTAACCCTTGGGACGAAAACAAAACAAAAAAGGAACACACAAGATATATTGTTGTCCAACCATGCCTCCTACATTCTGGTTGTGAAATTACTACACATTTTTTCCTGTTAAGATTTTGGGCATTTCGACATTGCAGTATTATTCATATCGAAGTATAACTCTCCAGGAATTAAAAAAAAAAAGATTAGGGGCCAACCCGCACCCTTATTTGAGACCTATCCTATTGGATTCCTCTTTTAGTACTGATTGTTGTGATACCTATTATTTTTAACTTGTTTTCACCTTGTGGACCCATACCCTTCTCAGTACCCTTATTCCTCACTTATCCCATTGGTCTCCTCTTGTTTCCCTAATCATAGTGGTATATATCACTTGTCTGCTTTTTTGTCCTTGGACCCACCCCTCATAGCCTCATGTCTCCCACCTACCAAGAACAAACCAATCAGAAACTCAGTATTGACCTTACTTCCCTTCAGGCCCAAGTAAATAAGGACATTCCAACCATTCATGTGAAAATGGACCTTATCCAAGAACAACTCAATAGCCAAATTGTTAAAGTCCATTCCGCTCTACACCAATCATGAACAAATTCCAGGGTCCCTCCTCTGACCCATCTCTCTATATTGAAGGTGTTGACTCCCACCAGCCTCTACACTCTCATTCCAACTCCCTACCTTGTGACCCCGGCCTTCCCAGAGCCGAGGTAAACAAATTTGATGGCTCGGATCCACAAGCCTGGGTTACTCAAATGGAACATTATTTATCCCTACATGGTATCATTGATGAGTTAACCAAGCTTTGTTATGGAATTCTATATTTGGATCTGGAACAATGGGAATAGTGGAAATGGCATCAAAATGCATGCCAAGGGTATGTTGCTTGGTCACAATTTGTTGCAGAGTTGTATGAACGCTTTGACACGGACACCCACCATTTAGGACATCTGACCAAGTTGAAATAGTGGAATATTTTATTGTTTCCTTTGAACACTTGGATTTCTGCATGGAAGGCATGACAGATGCTTTCTTTCATGAATGCTTTATCAGTGGCCTCAAGGATGAAATCTGAGCCCAGGCCATCATGGATCTCCCCTGAACTTGGTTGGAAGCAACTAAACATGCCAAGGAGGCACAACATATCATCTTGGCCCAAAGAAGAAAACCCACTTTTGTTCCCCACCCAAGACCCACCACCCATGCTCCTCATGCCCCTCCTCTCAAGGTCCAAAAATTAACACGGCTAGAAATGGTTGAATGCCAACTCAAGGGTCTTTTCTACAATTGTGATGATAAATACTTTCCCAAGCACGTGTGAAGAAAAAAAACTTTTTATGGCCACTTCAAAGGATGTTTATGATGAAGAGGTTAAGGTTTCACCTGAAGCAGAGCTACCCAAAATAGATGATCCTACACTGCCCTCTGATCCTCCTGAAGTTGAACCATTGATTTCACTGAATGCTCTCACCGGTGTTTCTACTCCCCAAACCCTCAAATTGATTAGTTACATTAAGCACAGGAAAGTCATCATCCTAGTTTATAGTGGCAGGACTCATAATTTCATTCATCATCGCCTTGCTCAAGAAGTCAATTTTTATATTTGTGTTGTCAACAATTTTCAAATCACGATTGTCAATGGTGGTTCTATGACATGTGGGGGGTGTTGTGAAAATGTGTGCCTACAAATTGGTCACTATAACCTGAAGTATCACATGTTTTCTATTGACATGGTTGGTTGTGACATTGTGCTTGGCATTGAATGGTTATGCACTCTTGGCCCCATTACCATGTATTTTAAGGAAGTAACCATGCAATTCCAACAGGAAGGACAATAGTATAAATTCCAAGGCATTACAGCAAGGTCTCGGAAGATCATAAGTTCCCATCGCATGGAAAAGTTACTCAAACAAGGTCTTTCTGGCATCATTTCCCAACTCCAATTCATTCAAGTAGTTGAGACACCCCCTTACACCCTGATCTTCAAGCGATCATTTCTCGCTATCCCACTGTTTTCCAAACCCCTCAGGGCCTTCCCCCCTCCAGTGGAGACCATGACCATTCCATTCCTTTAATCCCAGACAATATTCCTCCCAATGTTCTCCCTTATCGTCATCCCTTTGCTCAAAAAAATGAAATTGAGAAAATTTCCAAGAATTGTTAGAAGCAGGTGTTATTCATCCCAGCATCAACCCCTATTCTTCCCCTATTGTCATGGTCCTCGAGAAGGAAGGAACTTGGTGCATGTGTCCTGATTTTCATGCCCTTACAAAATTTACCATCAAGGAAAAATTCCCAATCCTCTCATAGATGACCTTATGGATGAACTCAGTGGGGCTCAATACTTTACCAAACTTGACCTATGTTCAAGCTACCACCAAATACATATGAAATATAAAGACATCCCCAAGACTGCATTTCACATTCATGAGGGCCACTATGAGTTCTTGGTCATGCCCTTTGGTCTCTGAAATGCCCATTCCACTTTTCAAAGCCTCATGAATCATGTCGTTCATCATTTCCTCCATCACTTTGTGTTAGTTTTCTTTGATGATATTCTCATCTATAATAAAAACTACCTATCCATCCCATTTCAGCCATGTAGATCAAGTTCTCCATCTCCTCTCCAAGCACCAACTTTTCCTCGAACAATCTAAATGTGCTTTGGTACCTCTAAAGTTGAGTACCTAGGTCATATTGTTGGCAAGGATGGTGTAGGGGTGGATCCCAAGAAAATTGAAGCTATGCAGAATTCGCCTCGCCCTAAAAATATTAAAAGTCTACGTGGTTTCATGGGTTTAACAGGATATTATCGCAAGTTTTTTCAAAATTGTGCCCCTTCTCACAGCTCTCCTTAAAAAGAATGCTTTCACTTGGACTCCAGCAGCTAACCAATCCTTTCAAGACTTGAAAGAAGTTATGTGCACTACTCATGTACTAGTCCTCCTTGACTTCACCAAGACCTTTGTTCTGGAATGTGATGCATCTGGGAGAGGAATCAAGGTAGTCCTCGTGCAAGATGGATTACCTTTGGCTTTCACCAACAAACAATTGTCGAACCAACATCTAGGCCAATCTATTTATGAAAAGGAAATGTTGGTTGTTTTGCATGCAATGAATCTTTGGCGCCCTTATCTATTGGGACAATGCCTCCAAATTAAAACGGATTATCGAAGTCTCAAGTACTTCCTGGAACAACTGATTTCATCCCCGGAGCAACAAAAATGGGTGACCAAGATGTTTGGATATGATTATGAGATTATTTACAAGAAGGGAAAAGAAAATGTGGTGGTTGATTCTCTTTCCTAGAAACATGAAGATGAAGGGTCCCTCTTTTCCCTCTCATCTATTGTAGCAAACTAGCTTCAGGTTGTTCGACAGGAATGGTTTCAAGACCTCAAAATTTATAGCCTAATCCAAAAACTTCAATAAGATCTGCAAGTTGCTCTAGGGTACTCTTGGCACAATGAAGAGTTTCACTATAAAGGTCACTTGTATTTAAGCAAACAGTCAGCCCTTAAACCCAAGGTGCTCTATGAGTTTCATACTTCGCCTATAGCAAGACATTCAGGTTTTACCAAAATTGTGAAAGGGTAAAACGACCTTTCTTATGGGATGGTATGAAACATAACATCTGCACCTTTGTGGTCAAATGTGATACATGTCAACACAATAAGGGTGAGACTGTCAAAATTCCTGGTACACTCCAACCACTTTCGCTTCCACCTACTATTTGGATGGATATTTCCATGGATTTCATTGTTGTCCTACCCAAATCAAGCAATAAGTTAGTCATCATGGTGGTAGTGGATCGTCTTTCCAAACATGTTCATTTTTGTGCTCTTCAAAACCCGTTCAAAACATCCACAATGGCTCAAATTTTTATGGATAATATCTTCAAACTCCATGGAATGCCTCATTCTATTGTTTTTGACCAGGATCCCACTTTTAAAAGCAATTTCTGGAAAGAACTAATCAGGCTCCAATGAGCTCAATTGCATATCAGCATAACTTATCATCCCCGGACTGATGGCCAAACGAAAGCAGCCAACAAGTGTTTGGAAACATATTTGAGGTGTTTTTCTTATGAAAGACAACAACAGTGGGTTCAATGGTTACCCCTAGCCAAATTGTGGTAAAACACCTCTTATCATATTGCCACTCACATGACTCCTTTTGAAGCAGTCTATGGACAAAAGACACCATCAGTTCTTGTATACATACCAGGTGTCTCCAAAGTTCAGGAAGTTTATTGCAATCTTACTGTCTCCATGAAAAATCTCAATACTCTTAAAGACAATTTGGTATTGGCTCAAAATTGCATGAAGCAACATGCAAATCAAGGTTTTTATGAACGTCTGTTGGCACAAGCGCAGACCCAGGGTTCAACGTTACAATAGCGCACCAACAAAACCCTAACTATCGGTCCTTTCGATAACACCTCCGAAGAAGATGAAGTCTCACCCGAGGTAGAGGCAGGGGTGGTTGCAGGACTCAGATGTCTGCAACCTTAGCTAGGACACAGATATGTGATTCTAACACTTAACAGAGCATTTAGCAGTTAATCTTCATCAATATTCAGTTCTTAGTAACAGCGCAGACGTACCCTAATTACAGAGTATCGCAGTATGCAACCAGATCCATCATCTAATAACACTTAACATAAAAGGACACATTAGATCTAGCAGATTCAAGCACTAAGCACATCCACATGGGTAAGATCTAGCATTCATTCTCATGATTAGGCACAAAGAAACATCAGATCTATCTAACATTCATCACATAGAAACACATCGATACATCGCACAAAGCAAAGCAACACAGCATGTACATGGTTCACCCCCGCCCTGGGGCTATGTCCACCAACTCTTCTTCTTTATTAATGTCTTCAATCGGTTACAACACACAGTTACCAAAAACCCTTCTGCGCACAGGACATAAGATTTGCACAGCTCACTAGATCCTTCTTCCTTGCGTTGTAGCACAAAGCTTTCTATAATCTCTATAATAACCTACACTTAGCTTTGTAACCCTTCTACAGTCATGCATAGAGCACTACTAGCACTTAGCTTACATCTATTTATACATACAAAAGTGGGCCTAAGCGTGGGTAGACCCATGGGTCGACATCCCTTTCCCATTACATTGTCCCAAAACCCAAAAAGGGGCCCAAAAGTGGGCTAAGATCCCATGATCTCTACTTCGTCTGGCGCTCCATATTTGACAGGCTGTCGAAGTCCCTAAAATGGTCAAATATGACCAAGTGTTCCTCAAAACTTTGTCAAGGGCCAACAGGCCCCCAACACTCACCCGTGACTCGTCCTAAGTCACTCTGGTCTGAGCAATTCCGCTTTGAATGCTTCGAGCTTGGCTTGAGCTGCTTCGATCTATTTCATTTTTATTTCTTCTTGCTCAGTGAACTCCTGAATAAGTGCATCATTGACTGGTCCTTCGAGGCGTTGTTCTGTTGTACTCACAACCTGTTCTAGTTCTACTCCTTGGCTTTCAAGTTCAGTGAATAATTGGCATGCCTTTTCTTGCACTGGTTGAAGTTGTTGAGAGACTTCCATTACTTTACTCTGGAGTGTGCGTACTTGATGTTGGGTTGTGCGTTGCTCTGGAAACCTCTTCATTCTCTTAACTAGTGACAAGGCCTTTAGCTGCGCTTGTAATGTGTCTGCCTACTGTTGTGCATGTTGGAGCTGCGACTCTAATGCCTGTAATTCTAGATTTTTCGTGAGGTTTTCATATGTCTGGGTGCTTCTGGAGCTCAACTTCTTGTATTCCAAGGCAAAGTATTTTAGTTGCAAAACTGCGCTTCGGGCAGTGGCCTCTCTTAGATCTTTTATTTCTTGAGGTGTCTCAGGCACAGTGTGAAGTTCCAAGTTTGTGATGCATTGTTGAAGTTGCTAGATCACTCCTTCCAATTGTGCCACCTGTTGTGGAACTCGTTCTTCTATCTGGACTTCGATGATTGTCACAAAGCGAAGTGCTCTGTGAACCCGTTCCTGTACTTCAAGTTGCTCTGCGAGCAACTGTTCCCTGTCTTGCTATAGCGTTGCTTTCTCTTCCTCCCACTTTGCTTGAAGAGCTAGTTTTTCTTGTTCTACGGTACTATGTTGTTCTAGCATATCTTTCTGTGCCTGCTCCAAAGCTTGGGTAGCTTGCCCTGTCTCTTCCTAAGCTCGTCGAAAGCGAGCTTCAACTTTATTGGTGATTTGGTGTAGTTGGGTTGGCTCATCTACTGGTTCTTTTGTTCCACTTGTCGAGGGTGCAATAGAAATTGCATGGCTGGATTGTAGTTCCTACTACACTTCTCGAAGTTCACCCTTGATTCGGCTGAATCAGGGCTATCCACATCCGACATCTCTGCGGGGTCCGCTGGAACAAGGAGGTCTGCCGACCATTCCTTAGTAATCTCCTCCAAGTCATCTTCTGTCAATTTGTAATATGACTGGAGCTATTGTTTATGCTCATCAGCACACATTGTAATATAGGTGAAGTGGCGGTCCGCGCTGAACTTCATCAAGGGTCTAAACCTGTAAAGTGTGTTTGGGGTGATGCGTGGTGTAGACTGGATTGCGATCTTCAATTGGTTGTAGTAGGCATGGAAAACAGCATTGCACTGCCATTGTTTTCTCATGTCGCTGGAATACCACAGCATACAGAACTTCACGGCCAGTGGTTCGAAGGGTTCTATATCCAGGAAAGTGGCGCCTTCTGGTAGCTCCCAGGCAATGAAAGCGATCAGAATGAGAATCCAACTAAAGTGGAAGTCATACCCTTGGTCTTGCGCTTATTTTTAATCAATCTTTAGTTGATTGACAAGGTATTGCGCCCAGTTCATCTGTAATCCCTCTGCGCACTTCCCTGCGAGGTCGACCATGAATCTGGTCACTTGAGTTGGTCTATTCTTACAAACTAACTTGCACGTGATCAGCTAACAGGCAAGGTGCACTACGCCACTCTGGATAGAGGCTACCTTGTAGCCTCCTGTGCCCTTCTCGACATCGCCATAGGTTTCCTTAATTCTCTGTGTTAATGCTCGGTCGGAGGTCTTTCCAGGGTAGAACTCCTGTGGGTCGGGGCCTTGCATGATAAGCCCTGTGATCTGATTGATCAAGGTCGGATCCACAGTGATGTGTCGGTTTAACCATAGGTATCCTCCGTGATAGCAAGATAGAAGCAACTTTACGCACGCATTCACCTCCTGGTGTCTGCCAAAGTGCGGGATCTTCATAACATTCAGCAATGTAGACTGCACGAGGTTCTGGTTCCAAGACTATGGGATGATCTTCGAGTTCTTTCCCTTCATCTTCATTAGATACTTGTGCGGGGCAAGCATACTGTAGACTTTCTTGTCGCTGAGGTTGAAGTCACTAAACTTCAACGCTGCGAGCTTGTCTTGATCAGCTTGACCTACGCGCACCCCTTTCGGAAGGTACGCGGTGATCAAAGTATAATCGAAGTCTCTGGGTACATTGTTGCGGTTAATTCCACCACTCAGAGGTGGTATGTAAATCGACAAAATGTGTGGAATAAGCTTGGCATTCGCAATGTCGTCTTTGTGCTTTGTTCTTGTCTGTGTCATGGTTCTGGAAGGTCCTGCTCCATGAACAATTGAGGGAGAAGCTTGGACGACTCATGTTGATGATGCTTGCACACCTGCAGACATCCTTCTTTCTGACATGACTCTCTCATCCATTAATTCAATCAAAACTTCTTCGACTGCTTTCTCTACTGCGCTGAGCTCGTCCGACATACAAGCTCGGGGTCAATTAGATTGGGTGTGAATTGGATTCAGAAACTGCAGTGGAGGGTATGGGAACAAGGCTATGATCACAGTGCAAAATAATCTCGGGCTGTGGGCTCAAGTTCTTAGTTATCAAAAGGTATTCTCGGTGCGTGGTGAGGTGGACTAAGTAAGAAAGTTAGCAACGGTCTACTTGCAACGGGTATGAGGCACCATTAACTCATGTTATGTTCGTTATGGTGTGATCTGATGGTCTAGTGGCGAACCATCAATTCTTTTCGACCTGTTCGGAGTGGCAGTCGAATGGTTATATCAGCTTCCAATGGCTATATTGCTTCGCCTCAGCGAAGTGGTCTATGTCACTGGTCTGATATCTCGGCGAAGTTCAATTTATGTAAGTTTTTTGTTCTGCGAGGTTCCCTCTGAAATATTCTGTGGTCTGTTGATCTTAGCTCTCCTTTTACTTAGTTTCCTAGCCTTTTTTCCAGTGAGATTTGTCTCAGGGATTCTCTTTCCATTTTGATTCTTATTTTCCTTGAACATAGGTACTTCGCGTTGCAGAGATTCTCTCCTATGACCCAGGGGTAATAATTCTTCTTTTTTTGGAACATGTGCTTCGGTCTTCTGTGAGCCTTCTGACATTCTTTCAACTTCGACATCTGGGCCTCTAACGATAAGTGGCTTTGATCTGTTCTCATGTTCTTCAATCAACTGTGCAATCCTTCTGGTCATGAAATCTGTTAACTCTTGTCTCTGCTACTCTAAAACTTTTTCTTCTTCCTTCTTTTTGTCTTGATCTCTCTCAATCCGAGATTTTCCAAGTAACATAGTAAACGGGGTGCATTCCTCAATAAACTTGATAATCTCAAGATCTTCTTCTGTTGAAGTTCCATTAGCATTCATAGATATCTGAGTGAGCTTTCCACATAGGGTCACCAGCTTTCCTCTAAAGAGTCATATTCCTCTTAGTGAAGGGATCGTAGCAAGTCTTCCTATAGCTTCCCAAGTTCTCTCTGGCATGATTTTCACTGGTGTTTCTTCATCAAGAACACAGTCAATGTCGAAATCTCCTATTCTTACTTCGATGCATTCTTTTTCTTTAAAGATATTTGATAATTTAAAGTGTCGGTGGTCATTCATGATCTCTTTCATCTGTAGTAATACTTTCTCATATTCTTTCTGAGATTCGGCTATTTCTAGAGCAGTCTTAGGTTTTTCTTCATTCAGATTCATTCTTTCAAGATTAGCAACCATTCTAGGGCAATCCAACACTTCATGGTCCAAATCTTTGCAACAGAGACAACTACGTCTTTCACCCGGGCATTCCTTAGCTAGATGACCTGGTTTTCTGCAACTATAACATAGGGTCAATCCTCTCTTTCTCTTAAATGATCCCTAACTTCTTCTGTACTACGCACTAGGATCATGCTAGCTAGCCTACAAAAAATTCTTTCTAGGATCCTGCATCCATTTGTCAATCCAAACATTCTTTCTATGCATAGGTATAACATATCTATCATTATGATTATCAGATCTATTCATATCAAACTTTCTTTCATCTATCAAAGCCCTAGTTTTTAAGCTAGGACAGAATCTAACAAACATACCTAGATCCATACTCTAGAAACAAAAAATTTCACTTATCTTACTTCTACATAGCACAAAGCTTCCAGATCTAAGAACTTTTAACTATTCTTACCTTTATTAGAGCACAGGGCTTACAGATCTTACCTCTTTTATGTAGATCTAACCTCTTTCTTTCAAAAATTTCCACTTTTTACTTTTCTCAGAGCATAGAGCATTCAGATCTCTCTTCTTTTCTTTAGATCTGATCTCCCTTTCTTCAGATCTGACCTTATTCCTGGCACAAAGCTTCACAGGTCGAGTAAAAAGTTGTGCACTAGGGCAACAGATCTATGCACAGAGCTTTCTTTCGTACAAAGTTTATTCTTCCTCGGTTACCAGCAATCACAATTTCAGTCACGACAATGGAACCATTTCTTGGCACAAGGGTACACCCAGGGTTCAACGTTACAACAACGCACCAACAAAACCCTAACTACTGACCCTTTCGGCAACACCTACGAAGCAGATGAAATCTCACCCGAGGTAGAGGCAGGGGTGGTTGCAGGACTCAGATGTCTACAACCTTAACTGGGACACAGATCTGTGATTCTAACACTTAATAGAGCACTTAGTAGTTAATCTTCATCAATATTCAGTTCTTAGTAACAGCGCAGACGTACCCTAATTACAGAGTATCGCAGTATGCAACCAGATCCATCATCTAATAACACTTAACATAAAAGGACACATTAGATCTAGCAGATTCAAGCACTAAGCACATCCACATGGGTCAAATCTAGCATTCATTCTCATGATTAGGCACAAAGAAACATCAGATCTATCTAACATTCATCACATAGAAACACATCGATACATCGCATAAAGCATAGCAACACAACATGTACGTGGTTCACCCACGCCCTGGGGATACATCCACCAACTCTTCTTCTTTATTAATGTCTTCAATCAGTTACAACACACAGTTACCAAAAACCCTTCTGCACACAAGACAGAAGATTTGCGCAGCTCGTTAGATCCTTCTTCCTTGCATTGTAGCACAAAGCCTTCTATAATCTCTATAATAACCTGCACTTAGCTCTGTAACCCTTCTACATTCATGCACAGAGCACTACTATCACTTAGCTTACATCACATAGATAGGCTACCGTCATCTACTTACTTCGCCTAGACATCTATTTATACATACAAAAGTGGGACTAAGCGTGGGTAAACCCATGAGCCAACATCCCTTTCCCATTACATTGTCCCAAAACCCAAAAAGGGGCCCGAAAGTGGGTTGATATCCCATGATCTCTGCTTCGTATGGTGCTCCATCTTCAACAGGCTGTCGAAGTCCCAAAAATGATCAAATATGACCAAGTGTTCCTCAAAACTTGGTCAAGGGCCAACAACGTCAATTTGTTGAAGGGGATAAGCATACTTCACTAAAATCCTAGCAGTGTTAGAAACTTGCACCAAAATTTATGGTCCTTATACTATTATCAAACGTGTGGGGCCAATGGCCTATTATTTATCTTTTCCTAATCACACCAAGCTACATCCTATTTTTCATGTCTCATGCCTGAAGAAAGTGATTGGCACCAAATGCCACACCCAAACCATCCTACAATAGTTGGATGAAGAAAGTTCCATTTGGTTGCAGGCACAAGTCGTAATGGACCAGAGAGAGCATCATATCCATTAGTGCACCATCAAGGAAGTTTTGGTTCACTGGAAGGATACTCCACTAGAAGATGCCACTTGCAAACTGACTACCATTCTGAAGCAGTTTCCTCATCTTGAGCCTTGAGGACAAGGCTCTTTTTTAAGGGGGAGGGCATGTTAGGGACCTAACACCTCACATATATAGAATAATATATTCCATGTAATAAAGGTCGACATTAGTTTAAAATGCCTAAATATATTTTCCATGTAATAAAGGCCGACATTAGTTAGTAAGGCCTATTTAATAAATGTGAACAAATCAATGTAAGAAGACCTAATAGAAGCTTTTGATTATAGTAAGATCTTTCTCTAGAATGTTCTATAGAAGACAGAATTAGTATAAATAAGAGTAGGAGGCATGGGAAATCTTGTCTTGAGAATTATTGTAATAGAGCTCTGCTCTGTTGGAGGTTGCCCCCTCGAAGAGGCAAGTGAACATTGCTTTATTTGAATAAATGTGTTATTTTTGGTGTTTCTCTTCTCATATTTTGTTGTTCCATTGATATATGTTGAACATTCTCGTTTTTTCATATTATATTATATTCTGGTACCTAATTCTTCCCTTTGACAATAATCAGTGATCAAGGAACCCACTTCATCAACAATACAATTGAAGTATTTCTCAAGAAGTTCTTGATCGACCACAAAAATACAAATGCATATCATTCATAGTCCAACGGAGTTGTCAAATCATTTAACAAGACATTACACAAGGGCTTAACAAAAATATGTGGACTTGATAGAGACGATTGGGATAATAAAGTTCCAACAATAATGTGGGCCTATAGAACAATGTATAAAAGATCGATTGGCCAAACGTCAGTCAAGTTAGTCTATGGTCAAGAAGTTGTAATCCCATTACACTTTTGTGCTAACACAGGTCGGATAACCTCCATCCTAGAATTCGACCATGTGCTTAAGAAATTATAATGCTTCTATCAGTTAAATCAATTAGAAAAAGAAAGGATGCTTGCGTAGCAGCATCAAGAAATCCAAAAGGATCAACAAAAATCTTAGCATGATCGACATATCAAAAAGACGGAGATCAATGATGGAGACTTGGTATTTTATATGATAGTTGGGTAAAAGGAAAACCAAGAAAGCTATAAACTAAATGGTTGGGTTCGTATGTGGTCAAGGACATTCGACCATCAAGAGCAGTACAACTAAAAACCTTGCAAGGGCACACCGTCAAAAAACTGGTCAATGGGGCTCGCTCGAAAAAATATCATACATAGCAGTCTCAAGTCTTGCTGGTGAAAACCTCTTTGGGGGCACCAGTAGGACTCGACTAGGTCGAAAACCCCTTGGGGCAGCCTAAGTCGAAATTGAGAATAAAAGAATAAATAAAGAAAAGGAAAAAATAAAATAAAAATAAAATCTAAGCGATAAAAGAAGCAGAAGATTAAGAAAAAACCAAAATTAAGAAAGTAATCAATAAGTTGGTTACCATATTTAGGTACATAAAATTGATTGACAATTACAAGTTATATGATTGAATCAAACTATCAAAGCATTCATTCATGCCAAAACACTCAAATATGAGAAGAGAACATAGTTCTTGGTCAACAAATAGAGAGGAAACGTAGAAATCAAGAGCAAGTTCAGTACCTAGAAAAGATTTATGTCATTATTTAAACAAGTGCACCAGTCAATCCATTGAAAGAGAAGTGCAACACCCATTTGAATGAGAAACTCATCAATCCAATAAGTGCAAATTCCATAGATCGAGCGAGCGGGAAAAATATCAAGCAAGCGAGCATGCAAACAATACTTCAAGCAAACAAGAACATCCTCAAAAAAGCAAGCATGTCTTCAAAAGGCCGAGCATTAATCAAATTTAAAAGACACTTCAACCAGAAGAATTGACCCGACCAGGTGGCACCAGCAAATATCGACCAAGTCGAGCGTACCCTCCGAGAAAAAGAAATCGACATAGTCAACGTGGTTGATCTGCGGGAGTACGTTAACACAATTAATGCTCGATATGACAAGTTTGATCGCCATGTTGTCCTCGACGCAAGAATCCCTCACACGAACAAGCAATTACACCAGACATCATGACCGAGGCATGCAAATTAATGACATTATTGAATGAATTAAAGTCCACGATTCAAGTCTCCCCTATAAATTTGGACAAGGCATACAACTTCACCTCATTGTTGTATACACCAAAGCACCCAAGCAATCAAAACATTGAAATCAAAGTTGCATGTTCGACTCCTGAGCTTCATAAACCTACATCCAACCAACAAGAAATCACAGATATGCCAAGGATGAGAGGACAAGTAACAAACTCCTTGGTGGAACTAAGAACAAAAGCAAAACTTAACAAAGCAGGTGAAACTGAACTGGAAGCCTGTATGTAGAACATTCGCAAGGAGCAAATTGAAGAAATCGATTGGCGAAGGCAATGGCAGAGTTTCACTACCTGGGGAATGGAAGCTGGCATATGGAAGTAGGAAACAAATTTCCTCAAACAAGTAGGAATCCGACACTTTTTGGGCATGCCGCAAATCGCAGAATTCAATGGCTGGAAGGAAGAAACTGTGAAATTTCTCATCAATTGGTATCATAATGGACATCTTTGGTTAAATTACCCAGTTGACATCACTGGAGGACCAATCCAAAAAATCACTGGAATACCACATGGGGGTAAACCTGTACCCAAAACCCTAAACTCAAACGACTAGATTCAAGCCCTCACAAGGGGTACTTTGCCCCAAAACTCAAAAGGGTTGATGATTAATAGAGTAACCTACCTCCGTGCAAAATGAACATGCATAATAATTTATTTATGCTTCATGTTCGTTGGTCGAGCTTTGGATGTGAAGCTCTCAATGTTGGAACGAATCGGTCAAATCCTGGAGTCAGGGGCTTAGCTCGACTGGACGGAGCACTTAGCCAGGTTGATCAAAAACAACTGCAAGGATTGTCAAGAGAATGGTCGGGCCATCAAATTCCCATCACTCCTAATATGGCTCACCATGAGCCAAGTTGGCCTAGTTGGGGAACCTCCATTTACTCTAAAATAGACCTCCACTATGAACAAGTATGTCACTTTTTCACCAAGAATAGTCGGATCTTCGGATTCTCCCCCAACCGAGGTAATGTTTAAATGTTGGGTGAATCATGTAAATATTATCTCCCACAAGTGGAGAGTGGAACAAAAAGTTTGGCAGGCCTTACCACCAAGTGCCCACATTAAATTAAGCCTCGAATACACCAAGCTTTGACATGGAGTCAGTGGAGGGCCAGTTCCAGAAGAGACGGAATATCAACCGACGAAACTCCAAATATTTCAGGAGCTCGACAAACAATTGGATTCTCAAAGATAGATCCCACCAGATGTATTTAGTGATAAGTTGACTAACTTAAAACCTTTGACCGATAGAGAATGGGAAGAAGAAAGAGAAGCAACCTTATATACCATCCCATTTGCTCAAAATATGGACATGGAAGCAAGTTCCTCAACAAAGCAGACTTCAACCAAGAGAAAACAGTAAGAAAAAGCAATCAAGGGTAAACAAGTTGTCGACTTCAAAGAATATCATGAAGACATAAATATCATTTGGCACGAAACATTATAGTTGGATACTGCATTGGACTTCAACGACCCATTGATAGTCGATAAAATAGCCTCCTTCACCAATAAGTTAGTCGCAAAGAGTCGAATGAAATAAAAGCAGACTCGACAGGATCAGGCTATCACAAGAAATATTTTGAAGTCGAGTATCAGGCCTCAATTCCAATAAATGATGGCAGCAACAGATGCAAAGAAGGTCAAAGTGAGAAAAATTGAGGCAGCCCTGGAAAAGTAAATCGAAACAAGAAAACAAAAAAAACAAAGAATGGTGGATCAATAGGAATAGAGCACGGGTCGGTCAACGACATTTGCAACATGTCGATCAAAAATCATTTGACCTGGCCCCAGTAAGAAACATGTTCCAAAGAATCTACACACACATATTAGCATAGTCAACCTGACACGGGAGTCACCACCACCAAAGGCGACTCCAATTATTAAGGAAACCAATGTAGAAAAGGAAAGTAAGAAATGAAAGAAGCAATTGAGGGAAGAAAAGTGGCAGGTATCACCATAAGCAACTATTTCAAATCCCCCCTCCAATCATAGAAATCAATAAATTGCCTTGCACTCATGTAATGTTTCCCTAAAAAGTCATAAAAAAAAATAAAAAAAAAAAGCTTCCTTTCTCTTAAGGGTATTTGAACTTCTTTTTCTTCGTTAAGATCCATATCAAACTTCTCTTGCTACTTAGTAAGGTGAATTAAGGGACTATACCTAACATAACCACAAGGGCGGTGGATAAATTTGAATTCAATCAAGGATCTATTTGCAATTAAATAGTAGTCCATATTGATGCTTCACATAAACTATACCACTGGCCTCCACAAGGACTAATTATATTTATATATGAAGTGAATATGATACCATAATATAGTCAAAGCTTTTGTCATCACCAAATTATTTATGTTCAAAGGTATGTCACCATAACTTATGCCCCATTCGCACAAGTAAGGCTTACCATGGGGTATCCATGTATAATCATCTTTAAATCCTGAAGTGATAACACGATTTCCTCGGAAAAAGAGACAGATACGAAATTAATGTATTTCGGATAGTGTGACAGTTCTCCCATGCGAGCTTTATGACATGTAAGGTGTTTTTCTAAGGTTAGGTATACTTTGTTAAAGACTTAAGCCTCGCAGTCATTCCTATCCGGACCAACTCTGGCATAGGGTTTCTTTTCTTTAACCAAATTTGATGATCGCAAGGGAACCCTAATCGAAACTGAAGTAAGGGTTAAAAACGAGAAGTTTCAGACTATCTATCATCACGATTGTTTCATGGATATGAGGTGGATTCTCTTGGGTACGATTGTAATAGATTAATGGCTTCTGTCCAAGATAATTAAAGCGTTCTGAACGCATATCCTTTGACACTATCGTGTGTTTTAAAGTGCCCTATCAAAGATCCGCCACCTTGCCCTAACTCCGACATTTAGGTACAGGCCCTCATTAAACAACTCTATGACTAGCCGACGGTTATCCAAAGACTACCGATACATTTTGATTTTTGGCTCTGTGATTCCTATGGAAAAAGGTCTCGCGGATGTTTCTGGTTATCAATCTTTCTCGTGTATCTCTATTTTGACGTTTCTCCTGTATACTTCTATTTTGACATTAGCTCTGTGTATCAAACCTTCAGAGCGGGAAGACTATCATTCTGGAGGCCATTTACTCAGCGAACCAGTCGACCATGTCTGTCTTCCGGGTAAGTTTATTAAACATCGAGTAGAGTCTTCAACAGTTTATTACGGCGATGGTCATCTCATTTTGTTGTTCTTTTCCGAGTTTAGATACATTATCCCTTAACGTTAAAGTTTCCTATGCTTCTAGTTTAGTTCCTGTACTGAAATCATCTGGACTATTCGTTCATCCCCATTTCGCGAAAGTCGCGGCACTTTGTTTATTCGTTCTTTTCCCAAGAAATACCAGTTAAATCTCCGAGAAATAGAAAAGGGACTTAGGTATTCATTGAGCCCCAAATCGTTGTTCCTTCTTAGTCTTACCCTATGCCTATACGTCGTAGTCTAGCGTTGAATGTCTAGGAAAATTCGTTCGATTTATTTTTCTTTAAAGAAAAAAACTGTGTGTCCCTCTAAGTTACTTCTCGTCGTTCCTTATGATGGGCGTGTTTCTCTGTCGGTACTCTTACCCAGTTTCCTGTAAGCTACAAGGCAAACCCTCGGGGTCTGGTTATAACAAATCTTTACACTGACTACTTGAACCCTCATTACTTTCTGTGAATTCAATCCTGGATAGGTTTAAAACAAGTCTTTGGCACAGTTCGACTTGTATTGTTTAGGTGATAAGGAAAAACTAACACTGTCAGTTACTTTGTTTGATTTCCTTGGTTACTCTATTGTTTATGTTTTTCTTATTTATCTTTGTTTTTGTTTTAAAGAATTGGTATAAGTCACTAATGATGGGCCTTGTCGATGCGAGGTACCCATCAGAGGTTTACTGCACTCTCCTTCCTCGGTCGGTTGTCTATCAGTTAGCATTCGACAGGGAAAGGACCTAAGCTTACACATCAAAAGATGAGTGTCTCTCTGGCAATTTAAACTGTTGGTCAACATTTGTCCATTCTATTAATGTTTCGTTACTTTACTTTCATTTACAACATATTAATAATTTCTGGTATAGATCTTTGGTTTGCGCAAATTCCGGATGCCCCCCCTGTTCTTGGCGAAAAGGTACTCAGGTTTTGAGCCCTTCTCTTCTCGACTTTAACTCTACAGGTTCTAAGAAGTGGAGGTCGTGGCTCTACCCAGTTTTCCATTCCAAAATGGTTATGTTTCGCCTTCAGTAATATAAGGATTCTGTGTTCAATTTTTTGTTTGAACAACTATGTAATAAATTTTTGGATAAAGAACTATAGTCCTTGTCATATATACTTGGAAAGGCGTAGTAACTCTCAGCGAGTTTAACTCTAGCCTTTCAAGTGCCATATATGGTTAATAAGTTTAATGCAATCAAGACATTTTGACTGACATGTATTCGATCTGTTTGCTCCGGAAATAATAATAATTACCAAAATTTCGCTATGGTCACAGAGTCTTGATTACTTCCCTATTTACTGTATTCGTCTTTTATTGCCAAGAAAAGGAGTTGTTGTTGTGATTAAGACTAGGGTAAAAAAAAAAACTCAACTCGCATTGTTTCTATGAATGCATTAAAAATTTCTCAAATATATATTTCAGAATAATTCTATTGTAATCCATTCTACCATTTCTTTTATATGATTGCGTCTATAAGTCTGTCATAATAGTCTATCCTGGACATAAAATAGGGATGGCTCAAATACTTATACATTCTGTTGTAGACATTTTGAATCTCATATTTTCTTCTGTGGCGTCCATGCGGATTACCAACAGTAATTAGGCATGTCTCCTTTGTTAAGGATATAATTATCTGGTGGAATACTAGTTTTGATTCTAGCCTGTGTGGAAAAAGGAGGTCTCGAAAAGAATGATCTTAAGACTTTACCTGTAGAAAATACCAAGGCCTTGTATCTAGACTTGGTTCTTACAGGGATTTACACATAGGCAGTTCTGCAAGGGTTTCTATGCACTGCGATGTATCCTACTGTTACACTCATAAGGTAGTACTCTAAGTTTCCTCTTTTTTTTTTAGGTGCTTACTTCCAGAAATTAACCAAGCATAATTATTTAATTATGTCTTAACCATTAAAGATAAGATCTAGAGTTTGTTCAGAAACAATCTAACCGTAAGAGTTATTCTGAATTGGGTTTAAGGGCATTCTGTCGATATTTATGCTTTGTTTACTCGAACAGATTTCCCAGTTGTTATATCAATTCAGACATAATATATATGCACCATATCAGCGTTTTAATCATTTAAACACAGATAACATAGTTACCAACTTAATGAGAACTGTGACCTCAAAACGAGAACTCTGGCCCAAAAAACCCATATTTTTGCATAAAAAAACATCAAAATCAACCCCCAAATCAAAAAGTGGTGCTACCGGTAGAACCATTTTTTTAAACGGGGTCAAAATTACAACATTTTTCAAACATTGCCTTCAAAACTTAGACAGTAGCTCAGAAAAACCTTAAAATTAGCACCTAAAAATAAAAAAGATGTTTTTGAATATTTTTTTTCTTTTCAAAACGTTAAATTTTGATATCATTTGAAATCGTATTTTTATCACTTGGTACCATTAAAACCAAAACCTCAAAATCAACCATCAAATTGAAAGGTACTGCTACCGGTAGCACCCATTCTAAAATTGGGGTATTAAAATGACACATTTTTATAATGTGGTAAAAGAACTCATCATTATTGTAAACAAAATCATAAAAACAACCCTTAAATGTTTACTTTTTAAATGTTATCATCATGCAAAGGACAAGGTAATACATAATGCCATGAAAATATCATAATATACTTCAAAAATTCAACATCACTTTTTAATAATTTTTTCCTTTTAACAATAAAAAAGTAAATACAAGTTACATTGAATGAAACATAAATAGTTTCTTAAAAGTATTGTTATGTTGACCATATTCAAAACATATGAGCTAAGAAATTTTATTATATTATCCATAATAAAAAAACATATCATTCATAAAACATAACAAAAGATTCATAACTTCATGTAAGATCATATGTAAGTTCAATGGTCTTTTTTAGTTAACATACAAACATCATATGGATCAAAAATTCTTAAAATGTTCCATACACTTATTCAGATTGACTCATGGTTTCTGAAATGCCATCAGAGTCTACATTGTCTTCATATGAATGTTTTGATGAAGATGTAGATGATCCATACTCTTCTCTATTGTTGATGAATGCACCATCTGAGTCTACATGCATGCCCAACATTTCAGATGTCAAATTCCTTTTAGATCTACGACTACGTTCAACAGACTCCCATCTTGCATTTATTTCTTGTGGCAGCAACCTCTTGATAATCTTTGTTGTCTTGGAGCGAAGAGTTCCTCTCTTTGTCAAATTGAAGTCACAAACAAGTATGTCAACATCATTTAATTTTAAGAGGTCAGTGCGACGACAAGTTGTATTTTGACCCTTTCTTTTTCTCTTTATATTGACATGTTTCTCAACCACCATCTCTGGCTTGTACACGCCATTGAATGGGTGTGTACTTGTTGCATACCAATGCACTTTAATTGCAACAACATCATCATTTTCTTTCTCAATCTTTATAACCTTTCCTATCCATAATGGATAACCATGTGGATCCTCAGTTGCTAAAACTGCAATCATGCTACCCTCCTTAATATCTTGTACTGAACCCCTGTAAAGGTCTTCCATGGCTTCATGTTGTGCACGTGACCTTCGCAAACCAATATACATTTCTCTTTCATTTGCTTGTGCAATCTCAATAGCACCTTGAGATTCTTGAACTTCAACAATGTTTGTTTCTTCAAATTCATTTGGCATATTTTGTGGCCAATGAAATGGAGTCCTCAACATTGTATCTTCATTTGTTGAGCTTGAAATTATGTCACTTTGACTATTGAAAAAAGAATCCCACCAAACAGACTCAACAACATCAAAGTACTCATATGTATCCTTAATGGACTTTTTAATTTCTTCTAGGCATTCAGAATAATCTACATCTCTATTACATCTTCGTGCATTATGGACTTCAACAACTGATTGTAAAAATAATAATTTTGATACAAAAATTGGACGATCTGGAATGAACTTCAAAAATGATAAACCTGATGAAGGCCCCCATTATGTAGTAGTTGAATACTGCTTTCCCCATATAAGTGTTTTCCCATCATTTTTTTTTGAAACAAAATTGATGTTGGAAGCTAATGTCATTAAGCTGCTCAATACATTTTTCTTCACGATTTGATCCCTGAATAAATCTTCGCATGTCAACAGTTTCTTCTAATATATGAAAAACGGGCTCTGGAATGTATGCTTTCTTGATACATTCAATCAATGATGGTAGACTTCCAACATTTTTCCTCGTCAATGTTACGGAAAAACGACTGAACATTTGATCAATATGATCATGAGTGTGTCCAACAAGAAGGAAACCAACTTTCACCTTTTGAAAGATTCCCATTTCAACAAGCATGCTTAGATATCCAAAGACAATTTGATTTTTATTTTCACGACTAGTGTTGTCCAACTGTAGATAGAGAACT
>ML780976.1:135466-154365 GCA_009831015.1 Picea engelmannii
GGCTATAAAATGTGTATTTTTTTTATAAGTATTTAAAATTAGTGTTATTTAACTACAATGTTTATTTATTTATTGAAGTAAAGGTAAACAATGTGTTAAAAATGATGTTTTTCACTATATTTAAAAAGTATGGAACAATAAATGAATTAAGGAGACAAAATTATATGAAAAATCATAACTTTGAAAAAGTAAATGGTAAAAAACATTTTTAAGATTGAAAGAAGCATGAAAAAAAGACTAAAAACGGAGTTGTATAAAAACAATATATATATATATATATATATATATATATATATATAAAATTGAAAATAGATGAAAAATGAGCATTTAAAAAAATAATGTGGAAACATTGGGGATCGAAAAATTGAAAATATCAAAAATCATCTAAAAACATAGAGGGGTGCTACTGGTAGCACCATTTTTAAAAACGAGGTAAAAAATTGGACCCCCCAAAAAACGAGAACTCTGGAGAGTTCTCATTAAGTTGGTAATTATGTTAGATGGAAATAATTCAATTATGAATCAATATATGTAACATATCAGCGACTTAATCATTTAAACGGAGATGGAAATAATTCAATTCTGAATCAATATATATGTACCATATCATTGATTTACTCATTTAAACAGAGATGGAAATAATTCAATTCTGAATCAATATATGTACCATATCGGCGATTTAATCATTTAAACATAGATGGAAATAATTAAAATCAGAATTAAAACTTGCATTACATCAGATATATAAAAATCTAAATAGAGAAGGAGTTGATCAACATATCTGAACTAGTTTGCAGGGAAGACAAAGGGAACAACCATGTTCCTCCCAACCGTAGAATAGGGCAGCCAAGATCAATTGTTCTATTCACCCCCTAGCCTGACCATGAAACCATGAGGGCAAACTTGGAATATCCTCTTCAAAAATGTCTTCCTCTATCAATATCCTTCTCCTTGCCTCACACTCAGAAATTAGTGCTCATAACAACAAGTACTCAGTAGTTCTTTTCCCAGCATACTTCTCCTTGCCTCACACTTTAGAAACAGTGTTCATAACAGCAAGAGGTAATTCCTTCCCCGACATACTTGGCAACGTCCTGCCTCCTCACATATGTTAATTATCAAAACAATCATTTTTGCCTAGGTCTTTTCCCTCCCTTGGGGATTTTCGAAGCTTTCTAAATCCCTGATTTTCAGGGGTTGCCAATGGCCAAATCTCTGATTTTCCACTTGTAATAATCAGCCCAGAGGTAGTTCCAACATGTTCCCCACTCATGGAGTCATGGTCAGCTGATTTTAATATGGCTATTACATTTGTCCTTCTGCAATAAATATAAAATATTATGTTTCATACAAGTGTCATAGTCAAATAGTTAGTTGGGTCAAATCAGATCTCTGCCCAACAGTCATAATAATTTATTACAATTATCAAATTCGAAATTCGGATTTGCCATAAATAGCAAAAATTATCCAAATTCAAATTTACTAAAAACGGAATAATTTTCCAATAAATTTTTAATTTCAAAAATACTTTATTTTTTGGGATGTCACAACTCAAATTTGGATAAGGTCAACTAGAATCTACATAGTGGAACTACAACAAAGAACGCAACAGTCGAGTCGAACCCATTGGATAGGTCAAATTCAATTGACTCAACACAACCAAAAATTGGGCCTAGCAAATAAATTCAATCAGGACACCCCGACCCTAACACATTGGCAGACACGCCAAAACATATAGAAGGAGAGACAACAAGATAGGGGTCCAAACACACTATTCCAACACAAAATCCAGTTGTAGCACAACCCATTCCAATACCATTAGATGAATAAGATCCACTAGAAAAATCAAATAAAGAAGTGGACATGACCCAACAAGATAAGCAACTCGAGTAAGACCATTCGACCGACTGCAATAACGACTAGGAAATCAAAGATGATAATACCAATCCAAGGTCTCCCAAGAAAGAGAGCAACCTACTAGAAAATATGCCTTCAGAAATCCCTCATAAAGACCATTCAGATCCTTTAGAGCAAACTGAGAACACAGAACAAAACAATACACAAGATCAAGGGGAGAATGATGGAAAAAGGAGTAGGGGAGACTATTGAGAAAATCCAAGGGTAAGATGATACAAGAAAATGCAACGACGTTGGATCTGAGAAAGAGAAGGAATTTGCAAAAAAGGGCATCAAAAAGAAAAAGACCATACATAGAAAGGACAATATTCCAAGGGTGATCACATTTATAGCCTTCAAGCCAGCCGGGTCAACAAAGCCACATGTAGAAACAATATTCGACCCAGCAGTCACATCAAATGAACATATGCTCGACTTTTGTGTTGAAGTGACCAAAGAAGCAACAAACAGGTGGAACAGATCCGTCAGGGATGGTGCTCGATTAGTAGCAAGGAGAAACAAGGATAAATGGGTATCGAAAGACTTCACTCGACATGCCAAAGAAAATTTGGGCATCAAACACTCGACAAAAGGAGTTGACCCCCTTGTTGCTATGAAGAGTCTGGTTGAAGTAGTTATATCCACATGTACCAACAATTAGGAAGAAATTCAGCACATACGAAAGGAAAATAAAGAGCTCAAGAAGTTTCATAACAAAGCAATAAAGACTAATCAGGCTGGATTGACACAACAGACAACAACAATCTTGCAGTCAGAGCATGGGAAATTCAAGGAAATTTGAACAACAACTAGAACTAGCTAATTCACTGGCGGCAATCCTCAACATTGTTCTTAGCAATTGGCCCTCATACTTCTCGTCGACTTACAACAAGCTCCAGGAACAAAGAACAATAATTATCGATTTAAGGAAAACCAGAGAACTCACATCCAACACAAAGTTTAAAATGACCATTTCGACCCATATTGCAAAAGAGAAGGTAGTCGAAGTAGACCTGTCAAAACAAGAGAAAGAATGGTTGAGAGAGGCGACAATGGCCCAAACAACAATAAAAAAATATACCAAGCACTTGGAACAAATAAAAAAGAAAACTCAGGAAGTCGAAAAGAACTTCGACCCAAAGTCAACTACTATATAGGAAGCCGCCTTAACCAACAAATTAGATTTTCTAGGGAAATTAAAATCAGTGGGCATAGAGCACAATAATCTATTGAATAATGGAAAATGTTTTCCCACCACCTGCATCAAATAGCTCCCAGTATCTATCAGACAACATTTGGAGGTCCCAAATCAGCCTACGGAACAGTCAGAGGCCAACTCGATGTATCGATAGAAGTTCCAGTTCTTTGATCCCACACCATCTGCATAGAACATTACCATCTGCGTAGAACATTCTAACCACCAATCCTCGCTCAAAAACTCCATAGGTAGTCATTGAAGGCTCAGAAGAATCACATATACAGGTCAAAATGACACCTTTGCCACCAAACATAAGAATGCATGAATGGGAGATTCCCTAAGAAAAACATGAACATATAGTACAACCAAAAGAAAATTCATAAATAAGCAGGCGTCAGACAAGCAAAGAGATTTCATCAATGCTCTACAACAACATCTTTTTCTCTTTCTCTCAATCTATTTCTCATTCTCATATTGTAAAAAATTTCAAAGCTAATATAACCTACTAGTGAAAACCTCTTTGGTGGCGCCAATAGAGTTTATCAATTTTTTCAATGTATTAGCCACACTTCCCCCTTGCTCAAGATGAGCAAGGAATTGAGGGGGGGGAGGAGATGTTGTAGGGGCTAGTTGGATTTGCGGACTAGACCCGCCAGTCGACTGTAGTAGTCGGTTAGGAAAGTTGGTCGAATAGACAATTAGAGTTGATCAACTGAACAATTAAGAAATGTAACCAACTAGTAATTGTACATCATACATGTGTGTGTAATGGAAATACAAAGATTGTTTTGGCTATGTAATAAAATGCATTGATGGTTCTTCCACTACTAGTGTATGTCTACTTGTATATCTATGTGTCTCTATATATGATGTTGTAAAATGTATTTCTTTGTGTAAGGATCTACCGATAGCTTATCGTACTTTCCCTTAGACTACAACAAGGTCCACCACAAGAGAGGCTTCCCTGGTGACCTCAAGGGATCAAAGTAGCAATTATAGTAGCCAAGCCTACCACCCCCTCTCTTGATCACCTAAATATTGGTGTAGGTCAAGGTAGTAGAAGAGGTATGAAGTTGTTTGAGTACCTTCCCGGAACAAGAACACTTTATAGCATATATATGATTATTTCAAAGTCCAAACATGCAATTAATATCTCTTAAAGACACTAGACAATATAAGTTGAATTGGCTGGTACAAATTTGCAACAATAAGCAATGATATAACAACAATAAATAATTTGTAACAACAACTACTTTTAGAGCTCATAAATGCAATAATTGAGCGTGAAAATCTAGCATAAACCCACTAGAACATTATCCAATTGTTAAATGCAATTTCTGGGTATGTTAGACCACCTTTACAAGAGTGTATGCAACAAATTAAAGTGCTTTCAGGTGGTTGTAGCAAAATTTTACAACAACAACAAATTATCCAATGAGTTTTCCAATGTTAGTGTTAGTTAGGTTAGTAGAATACTTAAGAGAGTTGAAAGAAATAGTTTGTTGATCAATTCATTATGAGTGAACTTTAAAACCAATGCCTTTCAAGGGCTATAGAGTCTTATAACAACAAATGCAACTAGGCTTGGATGATGGCCTACTTGAATCCAAGAGGTAGGATTCAAACTCTAAGGTGCTAGCTAATTAGGGTCTTAGGGTTTGAATCTTGAGGAGAAGGATTTCTAGGGTGCAAGCAAATTTGGGGCCTAGAAACCCTTTCCCCCTTCTTGTAGCTTCAACTAGGTCAAGATAAATGTCTAGGGAAAAAATACTATAGTGCTAGCACTTTATGGCTTTAGGAGTCTAACGCTAGCAAGGATTCTTTCATAAATTTTGGACAAAAACTACCTCGTGAGAGGAAGAAGCACTTATGTTCCTCTCTTAGAGTTTCACCAAGCAAGATGTCTAGCATGAAATAACAAATTTCGCCGTGAAACATCAATGGCATAAAGATAAATTGCATAAAATTCACTTACTTCACCAAGAAACCATGAGATAAAACCCTAATTTGCATAAATTTCCATCCAAAATCAACAAAGACCACCCACAATTGAGCCTCGTAGCATAACACGTGAGTGTAGAAGAGCTAGTTACCCTAATATGGTGCAAATTTCATAAGTTACTCTCACAAAGGTGAGAAGTGATAATCCAATAAAATGTGAGGGTGGCCTTTTTATATGAGGCCAACCTAATAAAAAAATTCCACATAATTTGTCAACAACATTAAGTAAGTGGGGTTGGCCCCTTAATTTGTCTCTACATGATGCCAAAAATGAAATATACATCTAATAAAACCCTAAAAGGGTGACATCAAGCCATAGAAGGGTGACATAATGCTCAAACGTGTTGACGTCAAGGCTCAAGGAGTGAAACGTTAGGCCTCCAAAGGCCACGTGGCATTCTCCAATGTGCAAGGATGTGAAGCAAGGTGTCTTCTCATCTCAAACCATGTCAAACCACCTCCAGAACAATAAATTCATCAAACCCTAGCCCCAAAGGGTGACATCAAGGCTAGAGGATGACATCATAGGCCTCCAAAGGCCACGTCCAAGTGCAAAAAGGGGTGTGATCTCATCCCCAAGTGATGTCAAGATTCCTCCAAAGGCAACATTCTCCATTCTCTGTGCACAAGAATGTCGAGGTGCTCTGCCCAACCTATGGAATTTCAGCCCATATGAGTGGCATAATGACTAGTACTGCTCAAACCAAGCCCATATGTCTATCGTCCAAGGTTCTAAGAATGTGAGAGCCACTGTCTGAGGATGGTGAATCATTGGATGACCCATTACTCTCCATCACACATGCCAAAGTCCTGTAATAAAGGCACAACGTCCTAGGTATAAACCAAAGACGTCCCTCAAGAACCATTTCAAGGGCATTCAAAACAAGCCAAAGTATAAGACACGATTAGCCAAAGTTCATGAGAAAAATCAGTCCTTGAAACATGCAAAGTAAGTTGCAACTTAAGATATAAGTCATGTAAGATAATTCACCTTAGCATCCCCTTCAAGTGTCACACCATCCCAAGACCCCATGTGAGTTACCAAGTTTAAGTATGGGAGGGCCTTCATCCAACCCTATTAGGTGTGACACCTAGACAAGAAATAAAATAACCTAGTAGAGGAATAAGTCCCGAGAGTGACAAGGGAAAGTAAAAACCCACCAAGAGTAAGTGTGAAAATGATATGGGTTAGGGCTTACTTCATGGATTATGGTGTCATAAATCCATATCTATGAGCACCTTTGTGGAGGGTGCGCTTTCTCTTGAGTTACCCAATATTTTCATGCCACCATTTTCCAAACCACTTTTTTCCTTTTCTAGTCCATGCTTTCATTTATAATTTGCAAATTTGTGGATCCCCTTTTATAGGTTTTTGCTTTAGCATCACTTTTTTGGACCAGGGTGAGCACTAAATGAGTAGAGCTCAAGTTGGACTGACTTTTGGTGGTCCTACTTTGCTATGTTCACTTTCTTTTCTAGCATTGTTTTCTTATTCTTTTATAACAGTTGTGAAACAAGCTCTGGGCCTTCAACCCCTCTTCTCATGAGAGAATGGACCATAGTCGAAGTTTAGTATAATATGAGAGGATTCGGGGTGGAAAGTGTCAAGTATGATCAGGATCAAAATGTTTCCCTTGGGAAGTCCCCCCAGTATTACCCCTTTTCCATTGGCGATGACAACACAGGACTAGGGCACAAAAGCTGACCACCAAGGTGAAACAAGGCAACTACACAATTTCCCAAACCAATTATTCATTGTCCAACTTCAACCAAAGATCCTCATCCACATGCCCAAAAAATTAAGTACAACACTTTGCATGAAAGAAGGACTAACATACCTCATGGTGACACTAAATTACCATCTCCCATACTTCGGGTTGCTTGAATGTGATGAACCTTGGTTGATCCAGCTGGGAGGAAAATGAGGGGTGCATGTTGGGCTGCCATATGTGGACATGTTGATTATCATCATCATCATGGTTTACATCATGTTCTCCATTGCGGGCCTTAAGACACGATCTCCTCGAGTTACCCCTAGGCATGGCGGGGTAACACTTCAAATGAGTGCATCCACCACTCGATTTTATTTCCCTTTAATATAAATGATTTCAAAATCAAACTCGACGATGAGAGCCATCCATCTATATTGTTTGGAATTTAAACATGGCTGGTCAAATACATATTTCATCCCATAGTGATATGTCATTAAGAAAAATCTTCTCCCAAGTAGGTAATGTCTCCACATTTTCAAAGCATGTATAATAGTTGCAAGCTCTAAGTCATGGGTGACATAACATTGCTCATGCTCATTTAATTTTCTTGACTCATAGTTGATTACATGTCCCTCTTTCATGAGAACTCCATCGAGTCCTTCTTTGCAAGCATCTATACAAACCAAAAAATCTTTGTTAGGATCTGCAATCCTCAATGCAGGGGCAGCAGTCAAGAGATACTTCAGCCACTGAAAGTTGGGCTCACATTCTGTTGACCATACAAATTCCACTCCTCTTTGTAGTGAAGTGATTGGATGGTCGATTTAGAAAATATTTGGATAAAATTTCAGTAATATCCAGCCAATCCCATAAATGATCTTACCTCTGATACATTTATAGGGCCTGGCCAATCCATGATCGGCTTGATCTTTTTTGGATCTACTGTCACTCCATCTTTTGAGATTGCATAACCCAAATGTTGGATCTGCCTCTGAAAAAATCACACTTGTATTTAACATAGAGCTGGTGCTATCTCAACATCTGTAGCACCAACCCGATATGCTCCTCATGCTCTTTCTTGGTCTTGGAATAAATCACAATGTCATCAATAAAAGCTAGGACAAAGTTGTCCAAATATTTGCTAAGAACGTTGTTCATTAAACACATAAACATGGCCGGTGCATTGGTAAGCCTGAATGACACCACCACAAACTCATATTGTCCATATCTTGTTCCAAAAATTGTTTTACAAATATCCTCATCCTTGTAACATACCCGACCCCATTAAATTACTCTTCATAGGGGTGGGGCATCATAATTTCGTTTTTCCTTAACTATCTCATCTCGAATCATTTCTCCGAGATGATTTATTCTCTCCCACTTACCCATAGCTTTCTAACGACTCCTACCAGGTGCAAATACAACCCTTCGTTTATATCTTATGGCCTCTCGAAGTTCTTCGGGGTTCATTAGTGAGGGCCATGTGGCATCTACGTGGCTTCATCTCGAACGTACCATCTCTAGGTTCCTACTTCCTGTAGGGAAGGTCCATCCATCAATATATCTAACGACTGACTTAACCCACGTCTAACACATCGGCTAGTGGGGAAGTCGACGTTCGAAGATTTTTAACTGCTCTAACCCACAATTCTCCCAAAGCGCGAACTCTGAACTCATAGATCAGGTCGTTGAGAAGGGTCCTAAAGGATCCACGGTCCAGATCACTTCGCTACTTCGAGCGTCTAAGGTTTTGGCCACTCCAACTCACAATTCTCCCGAGGCACAAACTTTGAACTCATGGATCGAATGGTTGAGAAGGATCCCGAAGGTTCCAGAGATCCATAGTCCAGATCACTTCGCGACTTCGGGCTTCATAAGACTTGGCCATGCTAACACGCGATCCTCTCAATGTGTGAACTCCGAACTCGTATATCTGACAGTTGAGGTGGGTCCCGATGGATCCACGGTCCAGGTAATTTCACAACTTCAGGTTTCAGAAGACTTGGTCGTGCTAACATGCAATTCTCCCGATGTGCAAACTTTGATCTCGTCGATCCAACGGTCGAGGTGGGTCCCAATAGATCCTTGGGTATACGGTCCAGATCACGTTGTGACTTCGGGTTTCAGATGGGTTTAGGGGTTAAATCTTGTGCTCTTTCCCATGGCCAATGACCACGAAATCCCTTAGTTTCCTCTGAATGGGTCTCATCCGTTCGTCTTTCAAACAAGGAAATATCTATCTTCCCTTTCGAGACCTTCGCATTACCATTTTCTTGAGCTTTATCCTAGACGGGTTAGGGACTTGGGTCTGGAAACACACACACTCTCTCTCTCTCTTTCTCTCTCTCTCTTGAGATTTATCCTAGACAGGTTAGGGACTTGGGTCTGGAAAGACCTTCGCATTACCATTTTCTTGAGCTTTATCCTGGACGGGTTAGGGACTTGGGTCTGGAAACACTCTCTCTCTCTCTCTCTCTCTCTCTCTCTCTCTCTCTCTCTCTNTATATATATATATATATATATATATATATATAACCAAGTAATCATTCATCATTCTAATTCAATCATTAGGCTCAGTCACTCTAAATGGATTTACCACTAGCCACCCCCAAGATGGACCCCGGTGCTCTGCAACACAGCCTTTTCTTCTCGCTTGGCCATAGTAGGGACAAAGGTTACTCTCCTCTTCCCACATGATCCTGGCGATGGTTTACACGATACCAAGCAAGGAGGACTAGCCTCGTTTATCGGCTTGTATCAAAACCTTTTCTGCCATTTCCTGTATCCAGAACGCTTAGTTTTCGAATCTTCCTTGAATCCCCGAGATTCACTTCTCGTCTTTGCGCTCTTCGCGGGCGTGTTTTTCCTCTACCTGCCACACCTTCCTTTCTCGACTCTTTCAGCAAGGTTGCGTGTGGCTCGAATTCCCAGTATGTGGTTAGGTATGGAGGCCTTACTGATGAGTGTTATGCCCCATCCCCTCATTAACTCGTAAGGAGATCTTCCCACCCACCAACCTGATTGTAATTCATTTATGGGTCAGAGGACGGTTCTGGTCCTGAGCAATTAAATCCAGTAAGGACTAGTTTGGTGAAGGTTAACGCAACCATTCCTGGTCCCCTTCACCCTCTCTTTGTGTAGCATCCATGGTCTTTCCAAGTGCACCCCCCCCCCCCCCCCCCCCCAGTAGTCACACAACACTTGTCCATTTTCTTAGTAATTAATAAGGTTCACATTCGTTTACCTTTCAAACAAAGGGCCATCGAATCAATATTCACACATTTAAAGTTTGCCATAGTCTCTTGGCCATTTATAGTTATATTTACAAGCTAGGGGAAATAGGGTGTTACAATCCTTAATTCTGACTTGAAGATATCCAAACCTCAAGTGTATCTTAGAAAAGATTGTAGCTCCTCTCAGTTGATCAAAGAGATCATTGATTATGGGAAATTGATGCTTGTTCTTAATAGTCATTTTATTCAATTTCCTATAATCAATGCATAGTCCGAGGGTACCATCTTTTATTTTAACAAATAATGTTGGTGCTCTCCACAGGGACACACTGGGCCTAATGTACCCCTTATCCAACATATTTTTTAATTGTATTTTCATATCCACCAACTCTGGTGTGTTCATCCTATAAGGAACCTTAGAAGTAGGCGTTGCCTCCTGCACAAGCTTTGTGAAAAAATCGATTTCCCTTTTAGGGGTAAGTCCTAATATCTCCTTCAAAAACATGTCCGTAAACTCACATAACACTGGGTGATATTCCCTTTTCAATTTGTTATTTTCTGTTGAATTTAGCACCAGTATAGCATATAAAGGGAATCCCTCTATGCTATATTTCTTGAGTTGTAAGGTTGATATTTGTCTCACTTATATGGGTTTTTGAATACCCTACAATACTCTCTTGGTTCCTTCATCATCTTCACATTCTAGAGTTTTGTTAAAACAATGACCAATTAACACATCATATGACCCCAAAGGTAGGATATTCAAGTTTGCTTGTGTATGCAGTCCATTCATTTCAATTGAATAGGTTATAACTTCTTTAATCACCATTTTCTTGGTTCGTGTGGCTAGTTGGACTAACCATGACCTTGCATACTTCTTTTTATGTAAGTCACAAGCCTCAACAATTCATGGTGCAATATAACTTAAGTTCGAACCAGGGTCAATTAAAATTGAAATAGGTCATTTGGCAATTATACCTTCTAGCTCCACCACTAAAGCTTGGTGGTTTGCTTATCGATTTTCAATAGTGACATAAATTTGTGGTACATTCTTGGATACATCATTGATAGTGATAGCCCCATGAACATTATAAATTCTTCTATGATCAATCTACATGTGGTGAAAATCCCTCAACAAATGTTGTTCTCCACAACCCAAATACTTTAATGTTCCTTTCTCCTTTGTGGGTTTCGCTAGCTTATTCCCACTTTGAGATAGATAATTATGTCGGTTGACACTTTTAGTGGGGTGACTCGACCAAGCACTCTTTCTCTAACTCTTAACTCTTGAATCGGGAGTGTCTAAATCCCTTCTTATTAAACTCAATATTATCCTTTCTCTTCCAATCTTTATGAGGCTCCTGCTTATGCTTTAATTGTTCATAGAATTACTTGGATTTTTCGGATGGTGTCATCAAGGGTCTTCGGCTCATCAAACTCAATCTGATCCTGAAAATATTGTGGCAGTCCACTGAGAAAATGTTGGATCCTTACTTTCTCATCCTTGATGTAAGGGACATATCTCAACAATTCTAAGAATCTCCTTACATATTCATCCATGGTAAGCTACCCCTGCTTGTGATCATGCAATTCCTTAACCTTTCTATCATAATACTTGTCAGACATGTATGCCTTTCTAAAGTATTTCTCAAACTATTTCCAAGTTAATTTATTCTCACTAATCCTCTTTACCTTTTTGAGGTCTTCCGACCAAATGGAAGCCCCTCCAACCAAATTAAAGGTGGTTTTTCTTTTACATTTCCTAAGTAATTGTGTACTTGGAAATACTTTTTCATTCCTAGCAGGCATGCCTCTACTTCTTCACCCTTCTTGACTTATCCATCAAATGTGGGTGGTTTTGCCTTTCTAAATTCCTCAACTAAGGAGTCTCTGGAATGTTTCTTCCTCTTTTTCTTATGGGCACTCGAACTAGTCTCACTACTGAATATTTCTTCAGAGGTAGTGGTTTTCTTACGAGGACTTCGTAGAAGAATCTCCACTTGATGTGTCTTTCTTAACACTCCCATGCCTTTTCTTGAAAGAACTTTTCCCAACATTACTATGTGTTGGCCCATGCCTCTAAATATCAGATGGGCTTTGCAACCTCTCAAAATGTCTTCCTACATTGTTGGCAGCTAGACCCTACTGCAAGTGTTATTGTATCTCCAACATACTCTGCAACAATACTGTATTTAACTTTTTCTGCTTCTCCTGGGCTTTAATAAGCTTTTCATTATATTCTTTGTAGCTTTGAAGTTCATCCCTTAGGGTTCTTGCAGTTTACACTAAATCTGGAGGGGTTTCTCTAACCCTCCTATCATCATATTCCTCATCCCTGAAATGTGAGGTCTCTTCCATGTTGAACTATACCAATATGCTTTTGTTTTCTTCTCTTCCCAGAGTCTTCTAAGTGTTGAAACAACATGCTATTGTTAGCCAATCATAATTCAAAATTACATACAATTTTCTTGGCCTCATCAAGGCTTCAATTAGCCTTAACAATCCCAAAATCAAGAATTTGTTCTTGCTTCCAATTACAATCATAAATTGTTGTTAGCACACATCAACATGAATAAATTGTCAAACAAGGAAAAATACATAAAATTTTTGTTAAACATGATATTATACAATTGTATGAGAAATGAAGTGAATATGTGACTTTCTAATTACATTAGAGTTCAACACGATCATCTTGGTTTATATGATTAAATCTTTGTGGCAAGTTTCTATCCCATTAAGGCCTAGTGTTTGAACTTTGCTTTGATACCACTCTATAACCCACCCAACCCCCTAACCCTTCCCTAGGCTGGTGGGATGTCAAAATTCCCTCTTAAAATTCCACAATCCTATCTTAGATTTGAACAGATGGAATCTGCTCCTCAATATATTTCCAACGACTATAACCATGCTCAAAATTGAGCTCCAGTTAAAAAGTTATAGCTCCTTAAAGAAACCTGGAGCTTTAAGTCCTAATGACGTCACTTCTATCATGTGGCATCCACGTGTACCTGATACGATCCCCACGGATGCAGGTCATTGAGACTCCAAATCCCATAAGACTCTTGGAACATTCCCATCAGGGTATCCTCCCGCACAAGCTCTTACCGCAGGGAACTCTCCCCCGCAAGCATGTCAGGTTTGCATCAGCTCGCAACACCATGGTCATACTCCTTCCATTGGGTCCATCCCTTAGGAATATTTTCTCGAAGGAAACCTCCCGACTACAACTCTTCTGGATGATCTAATGGACCAGATCAACCAAGATCAATGAACCTCCACCTCTTCAGGTTCATAAGTGCTCGACCAATAATGGCCTCTCTTTTTGCTTTGAAAAATCCATGGAGGACACCTCTTCCCTTTTCATGTGCCTCCTGCCACGCGATAGTCTTCGACACATATACCCTTGTTGGTGTGTCCCCTGACACTGTGTACCCACATGGCACACTGACTCAACGAGTTGACATGGCATCCATGTTGCTCCGAGCCCCTTATGAGGAAACATGCCAATCCAATAGATTAGATGGCTGGAAAATGGTACCGATAGACAATCTCGATTAACGCGATCCCTTAAACTAACACAATCCTTATCGAGCCATTGGGCTTGCCAAATCCAATGGTCCAGATTTCTTCCTTGTTATTCCAACAACTCCTGCTCGTTCGGGCTCATGCTCGTGGCCTACTAGAGCTTGACGCACACATAACATTTCCACAAGTTGTAGCTCGCGGTAACATGCCACCCACAAGATCAGACGACCTGGACTAACTAAGATTAATGTTCCATAACCTACTTCGGGCGAAAAACTACATGATGTTTAATTGTGCTGAAATGTCATACGACCTTTCCAAATTCTGATTCCCAATGATGGGAAGACAAACTACACTCACTTATGGGCTATTGAGCTCTCCTCTTCGGAACGACAACTCCTCACCACTCATCTGAACAAGCCTTTCCCAAAACTTCTCTTGCCAAACGATCTCCGATGAACAGTCAAGATCACTATGAAACAATGGTCCATGGCCTCTTAGGCTTGTGCCCACAGTTTAGCCTTATGCAGTTTCTAAATCCTTCTGATGCCTAGTTTTTCGACAGATGGTTGAGATCGCCTCTCAGACCATTGATGGATGATCGAGATCACCTCTCAACACTTAGTCATTTTCTGACTTTCCAGGTCACTCATTCACGTTGCATGCTTAGGTAAGGATTCGAATAACCCTAGGAAACCAATCCCTTACCAGTCCTTTCCTCTCTCAAATTTCTTTGAGGGCTAGGAACCTAAGTTCCTCTACATAATCACTCAAACAAGGACAACCCATTACGCCAAGTCATTAAACAAATTACAAAAAATTTACAGTCAGGAAATTCCATGCGTGTTCTAGACACGGGTTTTTCTCCATGGGCAACTACGACTTATCAGTTTATGAAATCTCCCAATAAGGAGTTAATAGATATTCAAGGGGCATTAAATGTGATTTCCCCATATGTATTTCTATCTCATAAAGACATACATAAGTAAGGAATATTTACTCATACGATTAACAAAGTCATGCAAATCCAATCCTCAATTCTTATACTCTATTTACAAATTCTACAGTTCCATGCTGAACAAACACAAAAATATTGCAAATGGAACTAGCATCAAACCATTAATGATGCCAATACACTTATTTGTTAAAAAATAATTGTCTTGACAACCATTGAGGGTGAACGCTTCTCCACCCAACTGTAGGCTCCACTACACTTAAGCTTTTTATCGCATGCCACCTCCATGCCAAGACATTATACCACCAGGGGAACACACGTGTTGCTCAAAAGTTATGGGTTTTAATGTGAAGGCCACTATCCTTCACTATTAAGAATCAACATGAATTCCTTCTATCCATTGAGTCTAGGGCCACGACGAACTTTTTGATTCCTTCCTAACTGGCTATAACTGTACAAGGGAGTCCCTTCACCGCCATTGCATTCCCTCAGCATCATCCCCTCTCAATGCCAATTCATAGACCAACAAGCATTAATTCGCGACCCTCTTTTGCTCAAGTCTTGGTCTAGGTATTCTCTACTCCAGTTCGACCACAAGCTCACTAGTAAGCTTCCTATTTTCCTCTCAAAATCTTATCTCTCCCCCTTGCACCCTCGTGCACTACCCTCGTGCACTTCTCTTCTTTGTCTTTGTCTAGACCATTCTCTCCCTCTCCTCGGGTTCCCTTCACTTGTTTCTATTTGAAATTTCTGGGAGTCAACCTCCCAAATCAAGGGACACTTGTTAAGATACATCTAGATGACAACTTCAGTTGATCCAATCGTTTTCCTTGTTGTTGGATATGTGTTATATTCTTTGCATGTGTGTGTGGGGGTGCATCAGATTCAACAATTGCGTCTGACAATCCCTGGGGGGGGGGCAGGTTTGGCCTCCCTTGGTTACGCGCAATGTTCGACTCTAAGTGGTAGCCCGGAGCCGACGGGGTTTGGGGAAACACCCCAATTTTTTTTTTTTTGGGGGGGGGGATTTTGTTATTTTTAGCAATTTTCTAAATTAATCCTGGATTAAGGGATTAGGGTTTTGGTAGCTATAGAATACCTAAAATATTGTATATATTGTATGGTGAATGGTGAAATTAATACAATGAAGAGTTGAAAGGTGCGACACCAAGGAAGGTTGGTTTTCTCCTGATTAAGGGTTTCCAGCGTAAATCTTTGTGTACTATGTGTATGAGCCATTGATTAATTTATGTTTTGCTTAAGAATCTATATGCATAACTTTACTTCACAGGTTTAAAACTTACATGTGGTATCAGAGCTCATTTTTGGCTTCAGGGGGACGCCTTTGTTACTAAGGGTTTGGCTCGGTCTTGATAGATCAAGTTTATCTTGGGTCTATGATAAATCTAGGTTTAGTGGGAGCTTTTGCAGTGGTGATTCGAGTGTAGAAAGAGGAATGGCGAGCTCTTCTAGAATCAAAATAGAGAAGTTCAACGGTAAAATCTTTGAGATATGGAAGCTCAATATGGAGGACCTTCTTGTAGACAAATAACAATGGATCGTTGTGGATCCTGGTACACAGCCTACTAGTACACAGTCTACTGGCACACAGTCTACTGGTACACAACCTACTAGTACACAAACTACTAGTACACCACCTACCGGTATGTTGAAGGAAGATTGGGAGAAGTTGGGCAGAAGAGCAAGGAGTACTATTCGACTCTACCTAGCAGATTTGGTGTTGTTGAATGTCTCGGGAGAATCTACAACCAAGGAACTATGGGATAAGTTAGGGAATTTGTATCAATCAAAGTCCCTGGTAAACAAGTTGCTTCTTTGAAAGAACTTGTATCATCTTAGGATGGAAGATGGAGATTTTGTGATAGAACATCTAAATGCCTTTAATAATCTGGTAAGTCAACTGGTATCTGTTAATATTACGATTGCAAAAGAAGATAAGTGTATTACTTTGTTATGTTCTTTGTCATACTCTTGGGATAATCTGGTTGTAGTAGTTGGTAGTACCACTCAATCTACATTGAAGTATGAGGATGTAGTTGCATCCTTGTTATCTGAAGAGATGAGGCAGAAAAGCAAGGATAGTCAGAGCACAGATGCTTTATTTGTAAGAGGTCGTACTCAAGACATGAATCCTGGTAAGTCTTCGGGGGGGAGATATAAATATACAAGTAGATCTAAGTCTCCAGGAAAATCTTTGAGGAAATGCTGGAAGTGTGGTAAAACAAGGCATTATAAGAAAGATTGCAAGTCTAAGAAGATTGATTAACCAAAGGGATCTGATAATACCTCTTCCACAGAGGCAAAAACCTCCATTGAACAAGGAGCTGATGTTTACCTAACATGTACAAGTACACATGCAGACCGTGGTGTATGGTTAATCGGCTCAGGTGCGTCATATCATATGACTCCTCACAGGGAGTGGTTATGTGAATATGAAAAATATGATGGTGGTGATGTATTCCTAGGAGATGAATTGACAACCAAAATCATGGGATGTGGAAGGGTTAAGTTGTTGCTAAAAGATGGAAGGATTAGAACTCTCCCTAGAGTTCTGCACATTCCAAAACTAGCTAAAGGCCTAATATTTGTAAGCAAGTTGGATGATGCAGGAGTGGATACTGTATTGGGAAAGGGAACTTGCAAGATGGTACGAGGAGCAATGGTGTTGATGAGGGGAGTTCGGTGTGGAACTCTGTACAAGTTGTTGGGAAGCTCTTATACTAATGGGTGTAACAGTTCTAGTGTCCCTGAGCAAAGAAATAAATAAGACAAGACCAATACTGTCCTTGGAAAGAAGACCATGCTATGGCATCAAAGACTGAGGCATATTGGAGAAAAGGGCCTTCGAACACTACATGGTAAAGGTATGGTTGAAGGTATGTCTAATTCACTTTGGATTTTGATTTCTGTGAACATTGCATATATGGTAAACAAAATCGAGTAAGATTCCCATCTAGTGCTACAAGAGCAAAGGGGATCTTAGAATTGATACACGATGATGTGTTTGGACCTGCGCATGTTCCATCATTAGGTAATTTTGTGTATTATGTTTCATTCATAGATGATTTCTCAAGGAACACATGGATTTATTTTCTTAGAAAGAAATCTAAGGTATTTGATAAATTTAAAGAGTTTAAAGATCTAGTAGAAAATCAGACAAAGAAGAAAATAAAGGTATTGAGGACAGATAATGGTGGAGAATTCTGCGGAAATTAATTCAAAGAATTCCGTAAGAAGTGTGGTATAGCAAGGCAAAAGACTACTCCATACACACCTCAGCAAAATGGAGTTGCATAAAGGATGAATAGGACACTGATGGAAAAAACAAGGAGCATGCTTAGTGGTGCCGAGTTAGGACAAAAATTCTGGGCAGAGGCAGTGGGTACAACATGTTACCTGGTCAATCAATCACCCTCATCGGTGTTGGATGATAAAACTCCACATGAGGTATGGACTGGTAAGAAACCCTCTCTTGAACATCTCAAAGTGTTTGGTTGTGATGCTTATGTACATGTTCCAAAGGAAAATAGGAGTAAGTTGGATAATAAAGCTGAAAAGTGTATCTTTATGGGTTATAAAGATGGTGTGAAAGGTTATAAGCTTTGGAACCCATAAACTAAGAAGACTATTTACAGTCGGGATGTTGTTTTTAGAGAGGTAAAAGATGTTTCCAAACACGAATTCCTACCAAGGCAAGAAGAACTTGAGAAAATAGAGTTTGAGTTGGATGATGCAAAATCTGAATCATCTGAAGAAGATGAAGTAGAAGAAGAAGAACCTCATACCCCAGTATAGAGGAGATTAGTGAGGGAAAGAAAGCAACCAACAAGGTATAGTCCACCTAATTTTCATTCTAATTTTGCTTTATCTATTACTGATGATGATCCCAGAACTGTCAGGGAAGCAGTGAATTCAGAGGATAGTAAACTCTGGAAGAAGGCCATGGTTGAAGAAATGGATGCCTTGGATAAGAATGAGGCATGGGATATAGTTGAGTTGCCAACTGGAAGAAAATCCTTTGGTAGCAAATGGTTGTTTAAGAAGAAGTTTAATATAGAAGGAAAAGTGGATAAATACAAAGTTCGATTAGTAGCAAAAGGTTATTCCCAATAAGAGGGAATTGACTTTGGTGGGATTTTTTCTCCTGTTGCCAAGTTAACTTCTATTAGATTTATTTTATCTATTGCTGCTGCTTTTGATCTTGAAGTGGAACAGATGGATGTGAAGACAACATTCCTACATGGGGATTTGGAAGAAGAAATCTACATGAAGCAGCCAGAAGGCTTTGTAGTGAAGGGAAAGAAAGAGTTGGTCTGTAAGCTAAAGAAGTCACTATATGGTCTGAAGCAATCACCTAG